>BQNB010031190.1:0-54208 GCA_026074375.1 Tanacetum coccineum
TTGGCAGTTTTTTTGTCTGTTTTTGGTCATTTAAGCTTGTTTTTAGAGGCAAAAGATATGTGTAATTAAGCACTTATCAGTAATGATGGATCATCATTGAGAAATGCTTCAAGAAGAAGAATGTCCCCCTTTGAGTCGTAATAAGAGTGATCAAATTCCGGTGAAGTTGGATCATCTTCATGAGCGAAGAAAGCATCGACTTCCTTAAGAAGAAAATCACTATCCCCGAAGGGAGTGAGGGTCGGAGAAGAGGTAGAAACAATCGGGTCGTAATAAGGAGTGGGATTGCCACTCGCGATCACATCGGAGAAACCGAGAACTTCTTGAGAATACTCCTCACAAGCCATATCAATGACGCCGATTCGGTTAACCGAATTATCATCATAATTAGAGGAGTATCTCGAAGTTTGATCAAGATTGAATGTAATGGCTTCTTTTCCAACACGAAGAGTTAATTCTCCTTCGTAAACATCAATCAAGGCACGTCCGGTCTTTAAAAAGGATCTCCCCAGAATTAGGGGGACTCGGGGATCGGCATCATAGTCTACGACTACAAAGTCGGCCAAGAACTGGAACTTTCCTACTTTTACGTAGACCTCTTTGGCGATACCGATCGGTTGGGAGATCGAATGGTCCGCAAGTTCAAGAGTCATACAAGTAGGAGTGAGCTCCGGAAGAGAAAGCTTTTTCCACACGGATAATGGCATGAGATTTATGCTAGCGCCAAGATCGGCCAAGGCTAAGCACTCATCCATTCCGGGAAAATCACACGGTATTAGAAATTTGCCGGGGTCTCCAAGTTTTTCGGGTAACTTTTTGAGGAGAACCGCCGAGCAATGCTCATTTAAAGGCGTTCTAGCCATTTCACTTAATTTTTCTTTGTTTCCAATTAAAGCTTTAAGAGTCGAGGCAAATTTAGGCATGAGAATTAAAGCATCCGCGAGGCTAATTTCGAAACTCAAATCTTTAAAGATTTCGTAGAATTTCTCAATTTGGTCGTTAGCTTTTTCACGGCGCCTTTCATCATTACGTCTCGAAGGATACGGAATCGACGGTTTCGGGTTAGGCATCGGAGCACTAACGGGAGCAACAACGGGCTCAGAATTTGGTACTTGGGATTGAATTTGGACAACCGGAGGTTGGACGTCTTTGGTGCTTCCGTTATTAGTAGGAGGCACCGTGTCCTTTGTCACCTCGGTTTCACGTTCCACTACTTTAGGAAGAGAAGAAGAAGTAGTAGGAATCGTGGGTCCTTGATAAGCAACACCGCTTCGGGTGGTAATACCCTTCAAGTCTACCTTCGGGTTAGTAATGGTATTACTAGGGAGTGAACCCGAGCCTGAAGTAGAAGCGGTATTGGAATTTCTACGAAATTTGAAGCTTGTTCGTTAAATTGTCATTTGAGTTGCAAGTTTGATTTGATTTTGCATATTTCTCATCACTGCATCATTAGCTTTGACGTAGTTTTGAAAATCATCCTTCGACACACCTTGTGTTTGCGAAGCCAGAGCTTGGTAAGGTGGAGCTTGGTGAACCGGGGGTCAATAAATTTAGCCTTGGTTGTAATTAATCCCCCGGTTTTGGTTGTAACGGTTTTGGTTATTTCCTTGGTTTTGTTGAACAGGAGGAAAACCGGGAGGTCAAATTTGATTAGCAATCGGGCCTCGATAACTGGTATTTCCTTGATTAAAATTAGTTGCGACGGCTTGAGAGACGTACTCTTGAATATTGTAACGATTAACGTTGCCATCGGTGGCGGGACAATTTTGGTAAGAATGAGCACCACCGCAAGTTACACAGCTTTCCTCGACCGCTTTTACGGGAGCGGGAGCCTGGGATTGGTTTTTCTTATCGAGAATTAAAGCTTTCACCATATCTTTAAGTTCGGCAACATCGGGAGAAATACCGAGGGTAGAAGAGCTCAAAATCACTTTGGCAACAACCGGTTTGTTACGTGAATTATGAACTTTGGATTTTCTCTTAATGATTCTTTGGCAATCCCGAGGTATTTTATCCAAAAAGTTACCACCCGCGGCGGAATTCAACGAATCTTGATCATTAGAGTTCAAAGCATTATAGAAAGTATCGAGTTGATGTAATTCTGAAAATCCATGATGTGGGCATGCCCAAAGAAGATCATTAAATCGGTCCCATGCCTCATAAAAAGTTTCATCAAATCGTTGTTGAAATCTTGTGATTTCATTTCAAAGATTTGTTGTTTTGGAAGGAGGGAAAAATTTGTTGATGAATTTCGAACCAAGATCATCCCATGTGAGAATCGATCGAGGGGGTTCTTTTTCAATCCCAATCCGGGCGGCACCCTCGAGGGAAAATGGTAAAAGCATAAGCTTTACCGGCGTACTCGGGACGTTCAGGAACTTCATCGTAGAAGTGATCTTGTTGTAATAACGAATGTGAGCATGACGGTCTTCTTTGTCATGTCCAAAAAATTGTTTGTTTTGTATGAGGATAAGCAAACCGTGCTTAAGCTCAAAGTTGTTCGCGGTGATCTCGGGCACAACGATGGCATCCTCGTAACCCTCGGTGGGTGCTTCGAGCAATTGAGCCATAGTACGATTATCGGCCATCGTAACTACGGGAGGAGCTTGATTTTCAATTGGTTCCACAAGATTAAATGGTTCAACAAAAGTCGGGTTGACTTGTTGTTGTTGACGGTTAGAATTACGGGATTGAGAACAAGTGCGCATGCACTAAAATATAAAAAGAAAATTTATACTAATTTTTTTTCTTTTTTTATATATTTTTTTAGTTTTTTCAACAACGTATTCATAATATATTTTAATAACGGACAATGAGATAAGACACTTAAACCTAATAATCAACTCGCCTCTCGGTAACTCTTCAAAGAGAAAAACGCACAATGGAGAGAGGAGAGGAAGCGCGAAGCTATTAAAAACCTTTCTCCTTTATGGGTCAAGTTCATAGGAAAACGCCTTATACACCTCTCTCCTATAGTTTGTTTTTTTTTTTTATTTAACTTTCAAAGGTGAACCGTACCTCGCGAGAGACACAAAAGGTAAATTTTTGATCTTTGTTTCGGGAACTTATTAATGATAATACTTCAATTGAAAATATTATATTGATGGTGGATTTTATTTCTTTTTTTATGGACAATGTTTTTAAATTTTTGTTTTTTTATATTATATATATACTAATAAAAGAAAAATCTTTTTGTATATATTTTTTTTATAAGAAAATAAGCAAAATAACTTCACACGGAAGGATCTTCAAACACAAATTGTCAAACGGCTCAAAAATTGATTGGACTTGACTCAACCCTTTAAATTATAAATATAAATATATAAATAAATATATAAAATATACTTATAAATATATAATATAAGGGATAAGAATCAAAAATCTCTCAATGTAGTAAACCGGGAGTATGATTCCCGGGTCGTTATCCCCAACGAGGAATGCAATTGAAAGTCGAGAGTCGTTTTGATAATCGATGCTTGAATGGAACAAGATTATGATTGGATTTCTAAAGCTATGGGAAAATTAATGCAAACACTTAAAAACAATTAAGGGAAAACAAATTTTAACTAAAAACGTTAACGGGAATTCAATAAAACGCGACAATTAAGCAATTGAACTAAAATTAAACCCTAAATGATTTTCTAAACTTTTTCTAATCCTATTTGACTATTTAAAAAGAAAAGGCTAAGGAAATTCTAAACCGAGGGTGATTAAAGCTAAAATTAAAGAAAACGAGAACGGGAACGAAATCCCGTTCTTTAAAAAATGAACTTTCAAAATATTAACCCTACGAAAGTAAATTTCAAACCTAAGTAAGGTTAAACTTTGACTAAAAATTCTAAGAAAATTCTCAAAAATAAGTAAGGTTATAAAGATTGTATGAAAAATAAGTCCTACGAATAAGCTAAAAAGAATAAGCCAGGAAACAGAAAATAAGCACTCGAAGTGCTTATAAGGAAAACAAATTCAAAATGATATTAAAAGAATTATGTTTGCAAACTTGGACGTAAAATTCAAGGGCACGTTGGTGAGAGGTGTGTGTGTTGAGTCATTTCTAAAAGGTGAGACTAGGTTGAGGTCAGGGGTTCGAGCCTTGCTCACCCCTGACTTCCTTGGTTTCCCTTTTTTTTATTTTTCAAAACTTTAAAAAGCAAACTTTTAAATCAGCTATTTATGAACATTTTTTGTGAAAATAACTTTTCTGAATCTAAAGGAATAAGCTGTAAATGGCTTAAACAAACAGAAAACACTCTAACTCTTTTTGGCTTTTTTATTCAAAACTTAATAAGCTTAAAAACTGATATAAGCTAAAACTAAGACTTAATAAGCTATAAGCAATCTATGACTACCTTAATAAGCTGGAAATAAGCAAAGAACTAAAAGCAATAAGCTCAGAATTCAAATAAGCACTTAATCTAAAATTACAAACCAAATAGTCTATACTAGTAACTTTGAGCTTATTTTTAAGCATTCTAATGGAACCTTATGAAAATCTAGCTTAAACTACCTTAAATCTCAACTAATAAGCAACTTAAAACCATAGGCAAAATACATTTTGAAATTCAATTAAGCATTGAAAAAGCATAATAAAAAAGCTACTTATGCTATTTTTAATGTTTTTGGTTTTTTCTATGAAAAGACTAATAAGCTAAATCATGGACCTAATAAGCTACAAACAACTTAATATAAACCTAATAAGCTAGTTAAGACAGAAACTGAACAAAAACTTATGGCAATAAGCTAAAAATCCTAAATAAGCAGTTTAGTCCAAACAATTAACCAAACAGTCCTTAAGGCAACTTAAAGCTTAATTTTCGATAAGCAAACATATCCTTATGACTATCTAGCTTATATCATCTTAAACCTTGGCCAAAAAGCTACTAGAAACAGGTCTTAAAAACTATTTTGAAAAGCAAATGGACAAAGAAAAAGCTAGCTGAAAAAGGACTTTTGCACTCAGTATGTGTTGGGTGAACTTGTTGATTTGAAAAGACAAACTGCTGAATTGCAGCTTAAAAATAGATAGCTTAATGAACTTTTAAAAGCAAAATAAGCTAAAATAGATCTACTATTACCTAAAATCTACTTGTGAACAAAATTTGAAATTTTAAAAACTATTTTTACCTGCTAGAAATTGGTTATTTGTCTATTTTCCTTTTTTCCCCCCCCTTTCCCCTCCCTTTTCCTTCCCCTTTTCCTTTTTTCCTTTCCCCTCCCTTCTTCTCTCCCTTTCCCCCCCTATCTTTCTTCCCCCTTTCTACTTCCTTTATCCTGATGCAAATTGACATGTAAACTACTAAAACTTAAAGCTAACAAATGCAGGCCTACAAACTAGATTATTACACTTATAGAATTACAAACTAAGAGCAAAGAAGGCAAAACCAACAGCTTAAAACAGACATGAGCTTAAATTGCTTATACTAATAAAACTAAGACTAATATATCCTAATTACTTATGCTAAATCACTACTTAAGCTGAAAAACTTAGTTCAAAATCTTAAATCCTTTTTTTTATAAACCATAAAATGAAAATCTAAATTATATAAAAGGAACAAAGGGATCTTAGCAGTACTAACTAGAGTTAGTACTGCCTAAACCAAACACCCCTTTATATTACTAAAATCTATTTTTAGCTTATAGGATAGAGATTCAGATAACAAACTTCAAATACCAGGTAATAATAAGCTATAAAAAGACTTAATCAACAACTTTTAATAAACAAATAAGCCATAACAATAAGCTAGTGAACTATGCTACTATTTTTGGTTTTTTAAATATTTTATAGCAAAATTATGAAAACGAAGATTTAAACTAAAAACCTAACACAATAAGCATCAAAACATAATAACAAGCAATAATAAGCTATTCTATACTATAATAAGCAAGCAATTAGCAATGATAAGCTGAAATTCAAATTAAGCTGGGGGGGGGGGGGGTGGGGGGAGGTGATATTAAAGGAATTGAGAAACTTTACAAGAGCCTTTGCTTAAACCATGGCTTATCAAAATGCTCTTATGAGCTATCAACAAGCTCCAGCTTATCCTAGGATAAGCTGGTAGTGTCCTGGAAGCCCATCCATTACTGGCTTTCCTTCCATTGATAAGCTGTGGTAAGATTGGAGTGGATTTGAGTATTACTTAAGCTCATTTAAGCTTTAAGAGCTTAAATGAGAATGTAGCTAACTTATGTAGAGATTAAGACAGATTATTAAGAGCTTATTAAACCAAATTGCTTATTAAGTAAAACAGACTTCAACACAAGATTAAAAATAAACTTCAAATTTTATTAATGAAAACAGATTACAAAGCTTTTAAATGAAGATTACAAGGATTGAAAACAATAAGCTAAAAATTACATTTATTTAAAAATTATACTAAGCTACACTAATACTACCCTAGATGATTCGTTGTGAGTGAGAGAGGTCTTGTATTTATAGGACTGGAGAGAAGGATCTAGACCTCTGCACACGCTCCCCTTGGTCTTAATCTCAGCCCTTGAATACTCTCTAATCATTGGATCCTTCATTTTGGCCGTTTGATCAATTTCCATCACACGGATTTCCAAGCTGGCAATCCCACTCTTTGGGAGTGAGTGTGTTTCTTTTAGCTTGATTTCAGTGTAAAATTTCCCTCAAAGTGTGTTTGTTTACATCCCACGTGTCATTCCTTGTCCTAATTGACCAATCAAAGGCTGTTGATGACGTTTCTTTTGCTGAGTTGTAAGCTTAGTACTTGGAATCTTGAGGCCACGTTGGATTGAGTGAAGGAGTGGATTTTACCCTTTTGATTTGAAGCAGGGTGAAAACAGGGAAGAAAGGTGAATAGTAACTTCACCTTTGGCGCCTTTTTTTATATACGTTTTGTGTTTGACCCAGCTTAAACAGGCGTTGACTTGGGCCATGGAAAGGATTTGGGCTTGATTTTATATCTTGGGCCATGGTTAAAGGGTTTAAGGGTTTTGGTTATTAAGAGTTAACGACCGTTAGCTATTTAATAAAAATGACTAACGGTGTTAGTGATTTAGGGTTTTTGGTGAAATTTGATTTAACATTAAGGGTTATTTGGGTATTTTGAAGGTTTTGTCTTTTGTGGGTTGACCATTGTTGACCATGGGTGACCATTTGACCTTTTTACTATCAACTCCTGGCTCTTATGCACTTTATCCGTTTCCCGTGTCTGTGTTTGTCCAGTTTTTACCGTTTTCTTGTGTTATTTGCAATATCCGTACCTACACATCACAAATGACAAAACAAGCAATATACAAGCATAATTTGCATAATTTGTTCATTTTAAGGTCATTTTTGGTATAAAAAGGATATGTGATTTCTCACATATTAAAGATTATCTTAATCATTTAATATGTCTATGTGTTATTTGATTTATTATTGTTCTTGCTTCACTTATAACATGCTTAGCTAAACCTTCTATTGTGTTTATTTATGATTGTATGAAACCTAGGATGTAGATCTTAGTGGTGTTGCTTCTTGTGATGAATATGCATGTTAGGTCCTAGAAAACTAGTGTTTGTCTGTATCGCTATTGATATGTCTAGAAAAACAAGATTGTGTAGAAAGGATACCATCAGGTAACAGTCTTCATACTACCTTGCCCCTTATATGGTTGATCCACTTTTAATATATTTCAAATGCATTTAATATACTCTTAGGGGCCTTGTAAAGTCTTCATACTACCTCACTTGTGCGTTGGCCTTAACGGATATAAATAGAAGACGGGTTCGTGTAATTGTTCATGATTAGGAATTTTAATTACATAGTATCATCCACAAGTGTGACAAAGCAAAAACACTAGGAGAAGCAATCTAGGAAGCAATACATGATTAAATAAACATAATCTTTTATTATATTGTTATCACCAGTAGCGTAGTTTATTATTTAATTTAATAGATAAAACTAGCCGATCTCTCAAATATATGATTTACTTGCTTTCCTATAAACATAAAAATACTTAAAGAATCTTCTCTCAACCTTTAGAATTCTGTTAGACCGTGATCAAGCCTTCCTAACCTATTCCCCTAGAGAACGATAATAACCCCCGAGTCTTGCCTATACTACACTACAAATGTTAGGTACACTGCCTAGGGAGTTGTAAAACTTCTTGTAGAAGTCCTTACGACAACCGCAATCAAGTTTTTGGCGCCGCTACATAGGGAATAGATAGGTATTGATCATAGTTTAGCTTAGTTCTACTTACTTGAATCCTTTCAAGTAAGACTTAATTTTCGCATATTAGCTTTCTTGTAGTCTATCTGTTCTTTGTGTTATCTGTTTCATAACCCATTCTTGTCAACCACCATGGGAGACGAGAATCCTATCCGTACTCTAGGAGACTACTCCAAACCTAGCCACGAGGGCTACAGGAATACCATCGAGCTCCCCGTAGGGAACAACATGGTACCTCTTCGATCCAACACTATTCGGTTGGTGCAAAACGGATGCTCATTCCACGGACTTCGGTCCGAGGATCCAAACCAACACCTCAAGGATTTCCTAAAACTAGTGGACTCACTTGACCTTGACTGTGAAAATAAGGAAAGAACGTGCCTGCGTTTATTTCAATTTTCCATTCGCGATCAAGCTAGTAATTGGCTTGAACGTCTTCTAGCATGATCCATCACCACATGGTAGGATCTTACTACCTGATTCCTTGCTCAATTCTTTCCACTGGGAAGGACCGCAAAACTCCGCAATGATATCCTGATGTTCCAACAACATCATGGAGAATCTCTATCCAAAGCATGGACTCGTTTCAAGGACTTACTACAAAAAGTCCCTCATCATTGCATCGATCAGTGGCTTCAAATCCAAATTTTTTATGATCATGTCTCCTTTCATCTTAAGTGCGAGATTGACCATGCCACCGACAGCAAACTCCGCAATAAGAACGCCGACAAATCATAGGAAATCATTGAGAACCCTGCTCTCTAAGACCATGAGAGCTGGAGTGACACGAAAGAATTAGTCGACCCAGACAAGGCTATTTCTACACCTCAAGGCATCTTAAAAACACCTGACCAAAGACTTTTTGAGCTCGAAGACTAGATTAACTTCTTACTAAAGGGATCGCGACCAACCCTTAGGAGCTTAACACACATCCCTCATGCTTATGCTGATGCAGTCTATTCTAACCCTCACCTGCATGACCATAACAAGCCACACAAGCTGAATCCATTTGCTTTCTATAAACGTACAGGTCCAAGCCCTCAACCCCAAGCATTAGGAACTACTTTTGAGGCTCGAGTAAGGGACTACATGGCAGCACACACCGAAAGAATGGACAGATTTGAGAACGCCATTTTCAAGCAACGCGAGGCGATCAACGATAGAATGACTAAAATGTTCGGACTTCTTAAGGAACTCACGACCAGCAGAACTCTTAAGAAAGTATTAATAAGGGAAGAAGCTAAAGTCCCCGTCACCAAGAACGTAAACTCCATCTCTCAAGCAAAAGGAGGTGAAGAGAGGAGTGACAAGATGGATGAGGTACTTGACAACACTGTAAAACCTATCGTAACAGAAACGGAAATATCAGTGAAGGAAGACAAGGGAAATAATGAAACTAAAATCAAACCAGTAAAAAGGGCTGAGAAGAAAGAAGTGGAGGAATTACTCAGCTCTCGGCCTGTAGAATATTATCTGAAGCATAGGATTAATGAAAAACTAATCGAGGGACTAGTCGATAATAATAGGTTCAATGACTCTCTGTCTAGGGCCCGAGTTGGGAAGGTGAAAGGAAAGACATGTAATGTGTTACCTCGGGGGTCTGTTTATGATGCGATCCTCAAGAAGAAGATAAACAAAGAAGGAGGACGTCGGTGGGAATTTCAAAATACCATGCAGCATAGGAGGCCTCAAGCACGTGAACACCCCCATTGATCAAGGGTCCGATGTGAACGTCATGCCCTACTCTACTTACATGAAACTTACCGACGAAAGGCTTGCTGAGACAGACATTAGACAATCGCTAGCTAGCCACTTGTACATTTACCTCTTAGGAATTGCTGAGGGACGTATTAGTAGAGTTCGCTGAACATGTATACCCCATAGACTTTGTGATTTTGTATATCAAGGAAAATGAAAAGAGGCCTTTCATCCTAGGAACACCATTCTTGACAACGGCCAAGGCCACAATTAAGTTTGATAAAGGCACCATAACTCTAAGAACAAGAAAGAGTAAGGTAAGTTTCCATAGGATACCCGATTCCCCCTGTCTGACAAACAAAGGAGTCAAGAATGACATAGAGCCCATAACCCCCACCATCACTGTGAATAGGCTAGTCCTAGAATGGGAAGAAAAGATAAAGATTCACTTGGAAAGGAAGATGGAGCTCAACCAATGGAGGAGCAAAAATTTCAAAGGCAAGCATCCCACTCTTATTGCAACCAAGGAAGGAATGGAAGATGAAGTAGAAGTCACGTAAGGACGTGTGACTTCGATTCTAGCTACAAGACTTGTAAAATAAAGAAAAGCACTTTTGGGTGGCAACCCAATTTTACTTTTCTCGTACATTAGGAGTGTCATGTGTTTTATTCTTTTCATTTTATTCTATCATGTTCGAACTCTATCTTGTTATCATGCTTTGTATTTTTCTTAACCTCGTCTTAATTTCAATCAAAGTATTTTGCATAATAATAAGTGTTGGGGGAATCTATTCGGTTTTTTAGGACCATGTTCAAGCATGTTAGATATAACTAGTTTAGATTAATTCGCGTCAGTTTCGAGTCATATGAGTAAATTGTCAAATCTTAGGTTTTATGCAGCTATTTGTACAGGAACTAACTTATGGAATCAAGTGCAAGAAATTTTTCATCAAAAACAAATTTTTTGTTTTCACAGAACGTGGAGACGGCGTTATGATTTACACGCGACGCCTTCACCAAGACAGCTGTGAAGGCGTCAGGATTCTCCTGACGGCGTCAAACACCCAGGTCTAGAAAACTCAAAAATTTTAATTATTTTTGAATATAAAACTCGCATAACATTTAAAATATATACTCATCTGTTATAAACCTGCAAAACCAACGAGTTTGACAATTCTCTCATCCTATCTTTACTGCTTTATCGAGTCAAACCCTAAATTCATATTGTATAATGTATATCGCATATTTTATGCTTGGTATAGTTGTCTTTGTCTTTAATTGCAAGTCATATTTGACGAGAATAAACTTGGAAGTTCTTAGGAAGTTTTATTGGATGATTCTTGGAGGACGATTTAACCAGTTATGGCATGTTTCTTCTCCATCATTGAGCAAACCAGGGGAGTACTAGTTTCTTTTCCTTGCTTTCTTATCCCTTTATTTGTTTTACGGGTACCTTTATAGAACATTAGGGACAATGTTCAACTTAAGTTGTGGGGATGGAATAAGCCTTAGAAACTATTCTTTCATTTGCCATTTGCTTTATCCTTAAAATGATGGGTAATATATCGAAACATAGCATAAGAGGTGATTTTGACCCAAAATTTAAATTTTTTTATGACACATACCAACAAAAACCGAGTATTATTAGCGTCTCATGGATAGGAATTTATATTAATAGCACAACAACCCTCAAATTCCACCCCCAAATTGTGAGGTTCGCCCTTAGATGTTATACCTTTAGCTTGTTCGAGATAAGGAGTGAGCAATCACGTATGTCTATTCCGTCGTTACAGATGTGTATGCGTGGGTTTGTCTCTTTTTCTGGAACATTGGTATTGGTTACTTTAGAATTATAAGAGTGTACCGGTAGTATATTAAATTCTAGAACTTATTTTTATGATGCATTCCGAGACCGCATAGTGAGTATTAGGATTTACTTGATAAGAGGCATTAGGAATAACCCATGTTTTAAACCTGTAATTGTTATGATGATAACACCAATCATATAACTATCTCATACCTTTGCCATGCACTCATTTTTAGTGTAGGATACCCTTAGTATAACCTTTCGAGCCTATCCTTTTTCATGGTTCTCGTAATTTTTTGGTTAAGCTGGACTATTAGTGAAGAAAACTGTTCACCCTTACACCAATCGTTACACCCAAATCGCCTTAGCCTACCTTGTATGTACTCGCTTTTAATACATTATTGTGTTTAACCCAAGTTAATTATTTGAGTACACGGTTGCTAAGTTCTTATCCTCGTAAATACTGTTTTGGGACGATTGGGATTCATGATAGTACTTATTTTGCGGAAGAATAGGGAATAAAAGTTAAGTCAATTACCCCCATATATTTGTTAGATGATCTCCATGTTATTTTGATCCACCTCAAATCGGGTCATTAGTTAGATTGTAAATATCGAGCATGTAAAAGCTCAAGTGTAGGGGTACGTGTTATAAACCCCATGTTGTGATGTATTATGTTATTAAAAAAATAGAAAAGAAAAAGAAAGAGATTGATGTAGAGTTGTGTAGAGTTTGTTTATCTTCGTCTGAGTCTTGACTTAGCAACCAAACCAGCGTGTATTCTTGTAAATACTTAGCTAACCTTTTCACTCTAAATTCACCCAAAGCCACCCGAATGTATCCCATCCGTGTCCATTTTCATTATATGCTATCTTACATCTACACCCCATAGCCCTTTATAAAGACCTCTTAGATAATAATGAGTATGATGTGTTTCAAAAGATTTAAATTTATAATGACTAAAAATACCAATTTATTATAGGGAAACACACGGGTAAAAGTATAACCCACATATGTAGTATAATCTTTTTAGGTAAGACCAGGTCGTTCTACAGGGATTTGAGTAGTGGTCAAATAATCAGAAAGAAAATAGACTTTAACAATTTTGAAAGTAACTTTTGTTTTACCAGTGATAATAAAGGATGACTTACTAGGATTGTTCGAAAATAATTTATACGTATTGGTAATGATATTGACCTCGAAGATGGGACCTTAATTTATAAAAAGGATTTTCTCGTTAGAAAACGTTATCACAAACTAAATTAATTAACTCAAGACTTATATTTAGTTAGCTAGACCAAATGTGTCACTCAAATAATCCAGTTACTAGTATATCAAAGCTTATTTGTTTATCAATTTACGAAAATAGATTTCTCGGCACAAATGATAAAGACCATAAATAAATCTTTAAAACCACATAGATCATAACGAGGTCTCTAGTCCTATACGATATGATTATATAAATTAAGTTGAATATTCAAAGCAGGGACACAAGATAAGATATATTTGATTGCTACATAGCTTGAGTTTAAAGAGATCACGATCTATACCATTGCTTATGCTTTATCATAAAAACATCACTAGCAAAGTAGTCATAAGAGATTAAGCCTCTCATGGCTAAGGAGTTCATAACATAACTTGCTTCAATAACCAACTTCATTATACTACTTATACTAATACAAGATTCTTCCTCGTTCTTGGTTCTTTGATCTTGAATCTCCAAAAGATATGGTGTTTATTCTTGAAGAAAGGGTTTGTGTGGATGATTGAAGAGTGGGAGAGATGGTTTTTTGTTTTTTGTGATGATATAAAAATGAGAGATTTTGAGGCTCTATTTATAGGCTGAAATTCGGGTGAAAGTGTGGCGCATACAAAAGATTGTGCGGCGCTCTAAGTGATGATATGCATAAGTATTAAATGTTTATTGAGAAAGTACGGCAGACAAGAGAATTTATGCGGCGTACTTAGGGTGTAAATGTAGTAGCATTAAAGTCTTCAAAAATGCTTCATATCAGATGGGAAGTGCGGCGTACATAAAAGAATATGCGGCATACTTGTTGAGTTAATGCAATGTTGACTGTCTTTGACTTGAAGGTAAGTGTGGCGCACAAAAGGCAAGTGCGGCGTACTTTTGGCACATAGATCTTGATTTTTGATCTATTCTTGAATGATGTGTTCTTTAACGTGTAAGTGTTTGATTTTGTTGTATCTAACCTCGGGATGTCTTGTAGTGAACCTGCAAGCAATTTTAGGCTATTAAGTATCGAAAGTTCACGAGAAATGATAAAATATATACAAATAACGCCATTGAAAACATGTATAATTTGGGTGTTATCAAATCCCTCCACACTTAGCTTATTGCTTGCCATCAAGCAATCAAAGAGAGAAAATAAAATCATTTATCGCGACGTGGAGAAAATTTGAATTTTATAAGAGTTTGCATATTAGGAAACTTTTCAAGCATATACATTTAACATAGCACCTCACATAGGGATAGTGTTTTGATTTTAATTCACTCAGGCCACTTAAATAGGGTCATATTTTTGTGAAGAACACTCAACATACACAGACATAATCTAGACAGCTACCATAGGCTTGTACTTAGCACATAAACCCGACCGAAGGGCGGAACTTGATACTGGAACGGATACATTCTTCACGTGCCAAAACATAAGCATTTATTCCTTTGAACTACATATACACACACACACACACACACATATATATATATATATATATATATATTTCTTATTTTTGAGATTATATAACCAAGGCTATGGCACAGAACTTCTTCTTTCAACTTTAACTTAGAACTTATAGCAATTTAGCACTAAAGGGAGTGCTTGCAAGAATAAGGACTTGCAGAATTCATTACATGCGATTTAGGCTTCGATCTAGTAAATGATGATTAAGCACAAGTTTTAGAGTTTCTAAATTACCGGCTCTCTTAAATATAATTATCAACCAATACCAATGTTCTAGAAAAGGCGACAAAGACCATACATACACATCCGTAACGACAGAATAGACACATATGACTACAATCAAACCTTAACTTGAACAAGCTAAAGGCATCAATTATCTTGGGTACCAAAGGTGGATACCCGAATATTCTATAGGCTTAGAATTCTCACAATTTAGTGGACTAGGTTGTGCTAGCTATAATGTCAATCAGGTTGGATTTTCCTTACAAAGAGCATTTTTTTAATTTTGAAAACATATATTTTAATTTTGAGATTTTTGAAAGTATCAGTTGGTAAAAAATTTTGACAGGCCAAATACGGAGGGATATGATTAATTTTTCCTATTTGGCTCCCCCTCCACACTTAAGTTGAACATTGCCCTCAATGTGATAACTGATAATAGAGATAAAATAGGGAAAATTAAGGGAAAACGATACTTCCTGAGGCATATAGATAGAGTTGAGAGAGAGCTATCCTTGAGCATACTTCATAATTTTTCATATCTTTAAGCTAAAGTACCTGCATAAATGTAAACAAACAAAAGCACACAAAAAGAAAATATTTTTGTTGTTTTTTTAGAAAATGAATAAAGGATATTAGTAGAAGAATAGAGGAGGGACTCCTCTACCTTTAAGTGAAGCACGAGTTGCATCTCAAGAAGCGCTTAATTTAAGAGATTCGTTAGCTAGACTCGTACTTTAGGAGTCATTCTTTAGGGAAGAAGGGAGTTACTGCTTCCCTTGGGTCATTATCTTCTTCATGATATAGTTTAAGTCGATGGCCATTGACTATGAACGTCTTTCCATCTTTTCCATAGAGTTCAACATATCCATATGGATATTGATGTTTTACTACATAAGGTCCTAACCATCGAGATCTGAGTTTTGGCTATTTAAATTTATACTTCGAGTGAAATAGCAGTTATTTGTTTCCTTGTTTGAATTCTTTTCTTATTTTTAATTTTTTATGGTGTCATACTTTGGTTCTTGCCTTGTATAGACGAGAGTTTTCATATGCTTGATGTCTAAGTTCATCAAACTCGTGCAACTAAAACATTCTTTTCTCACCAGCAACGATGAGATCTGGGTTGCAATTCTTTAGAGCCTAGTATGCACGGTGTTCAATTTCAAATGGTAAGTGGCAATTTTTCCATATATATGTTTGTACGGTGTGGTACCGGTAGGTGTTTTCTAGGCAGTGCGAAAAGCCCACAGAGCGTCATCAAGTTTTCTTGACCAAATAGTAGGATTGTCTTTAACAATTTTTTCAAGAATTCTTTTAAGAGCTCTGTTTGTGTTTTCAACTTGACCACGGGTTTGAGAATGATATGATGTGGAGAAACGGTGGTTAACTCCATATCTTTTCATTGTTTTTTCCATTATTTTGTTGCAGAAGTGAGTTCGTCTGTCACTGATTAGAGCGTTGGGCATTCTGAAACAGCAAAATAGTTTCTTTAGAAAAGTTATAACAACTTAGACATCATTGGTTGGTAAAGCCTGAGCTTCGGTCCATTTAGATATGTAATCAATAGCTACAAGAATGTATTCAAACTTATATGATTTTGGGAATGGTCCCATAAAGTCAATACCCCATATATCGAAAACTTTACATACTTGAATGTTGTTTAAGGGCATCTCATTATGTTTCGATATATTTCATGTCTTTTGGCATGCTTCGCATTGTCGGCCAGTAAAAACCTGAATCTAGGACCTTTTTAGCAGTTACATTGGGTCCATAATGTCCACTGGTGGGTCCGTGGTGACATTGATCTAGAATGGTTTGAGTTTCTGGTCCAGATATATAGCGCTTGATCATACCGTCAGAACATACTATGAAAAGATAAGGTTCTTCCCAAAAGTAATGTTTGAGGTCAGAGAATAATTTTTTCTTTTGTTGGTACGTCATCCCTTTTGGTATAAAATCATCGACCAAGTATTTTGCAAAGTTTTCGAACCAAGGTTCATCTTTGGTATTGATTTCCATAAGAGTTTCTCCAGGAAAGTTATCATTGACTTCACTGTCATTGCTTGACTTGTCATTTTCAATTTTGGATAAGTGATCAGCAGCAACATTTTATGTTCCTTTTCTATCTTTAATTTCTATGTCAAATTCTTGCAAGAGTAAGATCCACCGAATAAGGCGCAGTTTAGCATCTTGTTTCTTAAATAAGTGCCTTAGAGCTGAATGATCGGTGTGAATAATAGTTTTTAAGAGAATAAGATAGGATCTAAATTTTTCAAATGCAAAAACTACAGCTATAAGCTCTTTTCCGGTTATGGTGTATTTTTATTGAGCTGGATTAAGAGTTTTGCTAGCGAAGTAGATCGGGTGAAAGTTTTTACCATCTTTTTGACTTAAGACGGCTCTTACTGCGAAATCACTAGCATCACACATAAGTTCAAACGGAAGATTCCAGTTTGGGCTTACGATCACAGGAGCACATATGAGTTTCTCCTTCAATAATTCGAATGCTTTTTGACATTCATCATCGAATTCAAATGGAGTATCTTTTTCAAGTAGTTTCGTTATAGGTTGAGTAATTTTCGAGAAGTCTTTAATGAAACATCAGTAAAAACTGGCTTGTCCAAGAAAGCTTCTAACAACTTTGATGTTGGTAGGGGGTAAAAGTTTTGAGATTACGTTGATCTTTGCTTTGTCAACTTCAAGTCCTGCGCTAGATACCTTGTGTCCAAGCACAATTCCTTCTTTGACCATGAAGTGACATTTTTCCCAATTAAGGACAAGATGAGCATCTTTACAACGTTGGAGCAATTTATCATGTTTTTTAGGCATGTGTCGAAAGTGTTTCCTAAGACAGAAAAATCGTCCATGAATACTTCGACGGATTCTTCGATCATATCGTGAAAGATTGCCAACATGCACCTTTGGAATGTGGCAGGAGCATTACATAGACTGAAAGGCATTCTCCTATAAGCGTATGTTCCGAAAGGACATGTGAATGTTGTTTTCTCTTGATCGTTTGGATCGATAGGAATTTGAAAATATCCTAAAAAACCATCGAGGAAACAGAAATATTTATTCCCTGCGAGTCTTTCTAACATTTGATCCATAAACAGCAAAGGGAAATGATCTTTTGTCGTTGCTTCATTGAGTTTGCGATAATCGATGCATACTTTCCAACCCGTAACGGTTCTTGTTGGGACAAGTTCATCGTTTTCGTTTGTGACAACTGTAATACCACCTTTCTTTGGCACACAGTGAATAAAACTAACCCAAGGACTATCGGTAATTGGATAAATAATACCGGTATCTAAGAGTTTCAATATTTCTTTCTTAACAACTTCTTGCATATTTGGATTCAACCTTCTTTGTTGTTGGACAACGGGTTTCTTGTCATCCAGAAGTTGTATTTTGTGTTTGCAGAATGATGGGCAAATACCAGGAATGTCAGTTGTTTTCTAGGCAAAAGCTTCCTTGTGTTTCTTAAGAACGGATACAAGTTTGTTTTTCTTTTCTTTGGAAAGCTAAGACGATATTATAACAGGAAGAAAAGAGGGTTCTTCCAGGAATACATATTCTAGATTATCAGGAAGGGGTTTAAGTTCCAGATCCGTAGGAGGTTCTTCCAGGGATGTCTTGATTTTATAAACTGTGTTGATGGTGATTTTTTTTGAATAGTGGTTCTTCGGTATCGGATTCAGAGTCAGAATTTTCATCGGCAGTCATTGCCATGAATTCATCGAATTCAGCAAAGATTTCTTCTTCGAGAAGGGTTCCTTCGATGGAGTGAAGGATTTTACTACCTGATAAGTGTAGTATATACATATCCATTTATGCCTAAAATAACCCAATTAAACCCAAAACAGACCAAAAATGGCAAAAATATGCTTGTATTTGTGTTTTGTGTGTGCAGGTA
Organism: Tanacetum coccineum; assembly: GCA_026074375.1. NCBI lineage: Eukaryota > Viridiplantae > Streptophyta > Magnoliopsida > Asterales > Asteraceae > Tanacetum > Tanacetum coccineum. The sequence goes on from BQNB010031190.1 coordinate 18,525, forward strand.
CGGATAAGTCAAAAATCACAAGAAAACAGTAAAAACAAGCAAACACGGACACGAGAATCAGAAGAGTACAAAGCCGAAGCCAGGAAAGCCCAAAACCCTAGCCCATGTCCTTTTATAACAACCACAAGGGCCAATCTTGCAAATCCCGAAAGCCATTTATAACTAAAAAAGGGGAGAAAGAACACAAGGGCCATACTTGCAAATTCACCAAAGTCCAACAGTTTTAACTGTCGAAAATTAGGCGCCAATCCTTTTTACTATTCACCCATCGTCCCCCTTTCACCCCACAATCAAAACAAAGGGCTTTTGTAAATTAAAGGGTGCTTAGGTCAATTCAAGTGATCGTTTACAAAATGGCAGGGAGAGGTTAGTCAAATCAATGCTCTAAGTATCCCTCTATCAAGCTTATGCCACGTAGCAATGGAGAAAGCACAATGGAATGTGGGTTTTTGTGCTAAAACACTCTCAAAAGAAGCACAAACGTCACATCAATGGAATGACACGCTGGCAATCTTCAGGTGTCCACAGCTTGATCAAACGGCCACAATAGAAGCTCAAATGATTGAAGAAATGATTGGCTGAGATTGAAAGATTGGAGAGCAGGGCAAGAGATCCTAGAAGCTTCTTTCAGCACCTATAAATAGGCCTCACCTCTCACACACACGATATATCTAGTTTTTTTTGTAATTTTTAGTCTAGCTTAAATTTCGTATTTTTCTTAAATGTAATTTTCCTTAAAATGTTTTGTAATCTCCTTTTCAAGTAATGTAATCAGTAACTTTTATTAATGAAATTTAGTTTAAATCATTTATAAGCTCTCTTTTCTTTTTCATAAGCTCTCTTAATAAGCCAAATTGTCTAAATAAGTTTCTAAGCTAATTTAAGCTCTTTCAGTCTATAAGCTGAAATAGAGCTTGTTGAATTCAGTATTAATCTTATCTAAACCTTAAATCAGTTTAATCTTACATGGATCCTAATGGATATGAGCTTTTTGGAAGGGGATCTTAACTTGGAAGAGATCCTAAGGACTTTACCCTAGCATTATCTAATAACTAGGGAGCTTACGGCCCTTTATTAGGTCCCCTCTTGTTAAGTAGAGCGTTGTATAGTTTTCCTCTTTCATCCTTAATTCTAGCTTTAAAAAATATTATTGCTTTTTATATTAGAATCTGCCTTATTTGCTTATTCTGCTTTGCCTTATTAATAGACCGTGTTTTTGAGTTTTATCTTCATAGTTGTTTATCTGTTTTCAATTTTCTTAGTTTAAATCATAGATTTTCATATTATTGTCTTAAAAACCTCTAAAAAACCAAAAATATAGTAAAATAGCTTAAGTCTTAGATTATTGCTTATTTAGTTGTTAAATCATGCTTATTAAAGTAGTTTTAATCTGTTAATTGTCTGGTATTAAGCACTTGTTTACTAGATTTCAAAGTAGTAGCTTAATCATAAATGTCTTAGTCTTAAAGTGGTGTTTGGTTTAAGCTATTTTGACCTCCCAAAGTCAAAGTGAGTTTTTGAAATTGTTTAAGTCAGCTTAGATTTCATTTAAAATCATTAGGCAAAGAGTTTTTATAAGTTAGATTGTGAAATTGAAAAAGTTATGGTTTATTATGTTGATTCTAGCACCAGGGGAACTTTCTTTTGAATTTCACTTGTGCAATTGTTGATCTAAGCCCTCCAAGGCTTAGATCTTGCTTGAACTTTGTTTATACACTCTATTTGAGTGTGTCTTAGTGAAGGATTTCCCTTAGGAAACCTGCACTCTTGGTTTGCATTTGTCCAAAGTGCACCAGTACTAACTAAAAAGTTAGTACTGCTGTCACTAGTTAGTACTGCTACCTTTGGCTTAATTTTTAGTTGAGTAAAAGTAGGATTTAGGTTCTTAAATTCAAGATAGAAGTAATCTAGATATAGCTTGATATAGTTTAGGTTTTAGTTTTCATTTTACTGCTTATTTTCTTAGCCATTTCAGCTGTTTAAAAAAGGAACTTTGCATCAGCAGTACTAAGTTGGTTAGTACTGCTGATATTCAAATCTCAATTTAAGCCAGTAATTGTAGGATTTAATAGCTTATCTTTTAGCATTTTAAAGTCTAGTTATAGCTTAATATAGAATAAGTCTTAGATTACATTTTCTAGCTTATTCTCCTAGCTTATTTTGCTGTCAAAAGTAACTAAAAAACCAAAAACAGTATTTGGAAATTTTAGGATTTTAATTTGTTAATTTAGCTTATGGGTCTAGATTTTATAGCTTAATTAGATAGATTATAAGTAGTCTAATAAGTCCTTAAAGTTTTAGAGTCTAGTTTAGCTTAATAAGCTTTTAAGCTCATTTGGAATTTGTGCTATCTTGCTTATTTTCTGAGTTTGATTAGTTCATGCTCAATTTTAGTTGTTTAAAAGTACTTCTAGCTTAGATTTCTTTGCATTTATAGATAAAGCATCTCATAAGCTTCCTAGAACTCTTTTCCTTTTTCACATTAAGCTTAATTTGAGCTTATTATAGCTGTTTTAGTAAAACATGGCCCAAACCACTAGTTTCTGTAACAGCTTATTGAGAAGCTCTTTTAGAGCTTATCTTTGAGTTTCAGACCATAGTGCTTTTGTTAAAATTGTTCTCCCTAGCTTCCTTTACAACTTTGCTCTTTTAAGTTTTTAATGATAAACACTTTTAGAATTGGACTTAGTTTGTTGTCGGGGTAAGTCCTCAGTGACCATTCTTGTAATTTTTCTGTTTTTATTGTTTTCTAGTTAATCCTTGCCCGTTAAATGTTTTAGCCCGTTAGTTCTCAAGTCTTTTTCACAGTTAGTCTCAAAGTTAGTTTTTAATTAGTTTATTAAGTTTTAATTAATAGTTAAGGTTGGGTTTTAATTAGTTTAATTAGACTTTAAGCAAAAAGTAAATTTAATTAATCTTTTATAAAAAGATAAAAATTAGGGCTTTTATTTTTATATTATTTCTGCACATTTTCTTTAATTAGAGTAATTTTTATAAAAATTTTAGGACTTTATTTTTAATAGTTTTATTATTTTTATAGTTTTTAATTAGTTTAAATTTTAGAATAATCATATCTTTCAATTTAAAAAAGTCAAAAAAATGTTTTTCTTTTTCCTAAAATTTTCTTTTGTCTTATCTTAGGTTTAGAATTTTAGTTTACATTTTTAGGGGTTAAAATTAGTTTACTTACTTATTAGTCGCGTTTTATTTGTTACCCGTATTAGTTTAATTGTTTAATTGATTGTCCATTTTAATTGTTGCTTTTTATTTAGTAGTAATAGATCATCAAATCATCTATTTGCTTATTCAAATCATAATCCGGACTTAAACGAGGATTCAATTTCACTAGTCGTTGGGGAAACGACCCGGGTGATCATATTTACCCGGTTTAATATACGTATTATATATTATATTATATATTTTTGAGAGTGAATTTTATCAAGGGTAACTTGGTAATTTTCTTAATTACTCTTAAAGTTATATTAGTATATATATTTTATTATGTACAAAACTAAATCAACCATCCAAGCAACTACAAGAGTTATCAGAGAAAGGTTTTATTCGACCGAGCTCGTCGCCGTGGGGAGCTCCAGTATTGTTCGTGAAGAAGAAGGATGGATCATTCCGAATGTGCATTGATTACCGAGAACTGAACAAGTTGACGATCAAGAATCGATATCCATTACCGAGGATTGATGACTTATTTGATCAGCTGCAAGGTTCTAGTGTTTATTCGAAGATTGATTTACGGTCTGGTTATCATCAACTTCGTATCCGCGAGGAAGACATTCCAATTACAGCGTTTAGAACTCGTTATGGACATTATGAGTTTCAAGTTATGCCTTTTGGACTAACTAATGCACCTGCAGTATTCATGGATTTGATGAATCGCGTGTGTAAGCCATATCTTGATAAGTTCGTAATCGTATTCATTGATGACATTCTGATTTATTCCAAAAATAAAGAAGAACATGGTAAACATTTAAAGACTATCTTGAATTTGCTAAGGAGCGAAAAGTTGTACGCTAAGTTTTCGAAATGTGATTTTTGGCTTGATTCCATGCAATTCCTTGGCCATGTGATTGATAGTAGTGGAGTTCATGTTGATCCTGCAGAGATCGAAGCTATTAAAAATTAGGCTGCACCGACTACACCAACGGAAGTGCGACAATTTTTGGGTTTGGCAGGCTATTATCGATGGTTTATTAAGGAGTTTTCTCTAATACCCAAACCATTAACTAAACTCACTCAGAAAAATAAGTCATATGTGTGGGGCGATGACGAAGAGGAGGCATTTCAAACATTGAAGCTGAAATTGTGTAGTGCGCCAATATTATCACTACCCGAAGGAAGCGAAGACTTTGTTGTATATTGTGATGCGTCCCTTAAAGGATTTGGAACAGTTTTGATGCAGCGAGAAAAGGTGATTGCGTACGCCTCTAGGCAACTTAGAAAGAATGAAGAAAATTATACGACCCATGACTTGGAATTGGGAGCGGTGGTTTTTGCTTTCGACTATGGAGACATTATTTGTACGGCACTAAATGTACGGTATACACCGATCACAAAAGCCTACAATATTTTTTAGATCAGAAAGAGCAAAATATGAGGCAACGTAAATGGATTGAACTTCTGAGTGATTACGATTGTGTTATTCGTTATCACCCGGGAAAGGCGAATGTTGTCGCTGATGCGTTGAGGAGGAAGGATAGGGAACCGATTCGAGTGCGTGCTTTAGTGGTGACGGTACATAACAATTTACCCGAACAAATTTGAAATGCACAAGTTGAAGCGTGCAAGGAAGAAAATATTGGTGCCAAAGGATTTCATGGTAAAGGGGAGCCATTTGAAGTTAGATCCGATGGTACGAAATGTCGTAAAGGACGAGTATGGTTACCATTATTTGGAGGATTAAGAGGTCTAATCATGTTGGAATCTCATAAATTAAAATATTCCATTCATCCTGGATCAGACAAAATGTACCATGATTTGAAGAAGTTATACTGGTGGCCGAATATGAAGGCTGACATTGCGACTTATGTCAGTAAGTGCTTGACTTGTGCTAAAGTCAAAGCCGAACATCAAAAGCCGTCAGGATTACTACAACAACCTGAAATCCCTGTTTGGAAGTAGGAGAGAATAACAATGGATTTCATTTCAAAGCTTCAAAGAACATCATCTGGATATGACTCGATTTGGGTCATTGTGACTGATTGACTAAATCTGCTCACTTGATTCCGATGAATGAGAAGTTTAAAATGGAGAAGTTGACTCGATGGTATTTGAAGGAGATTGTTTGTAGGCACGGGGTGCCCGTGTCGATTATTTCGGACCTAAACCCTCGTTTTGTATCCGGATTTTTGGAGATCCCTTCAAAAGTCATTAGGGATGAATTTGGATATGAGCACTGCTTATCATCCTCAAACTGATGGTCAAGTGAAGGAACGATAGAGACAGTGGAAGATGTGTTGCGTGCTTGCGTGATTGACTTTGGTAGTGACTGGGATAAGCACTTACCTTTAGCTGAATTCTCATACAATAATAGTTATCACGCTAGTATTAAAGCCGCACCTTTCAAAGCTCTATACAGAAGGAAATGTAGATCGCCTGTATGTTGGAGTGAGGTTGGAGATGCCCAACTCACAGGACCAGAAATGATTCGTGAAACGACAGAGATGATTGTGCAAATCAAGAACCGATTATTGGCTGCTCGTAGCAGACAGAAAAGTTATGCGGATGTGAGACGTAAACCTTTGGAGTTCGAAGTGGGTAACAAAGTTATGCTGAAAGTATCACCGTGGAAAGGTGTTGTTCGATTTGGAAAACATGGGAAATTAAGTCCCCGTTATATTGGACCATTCAAGATTTTATCAAGAGTAGGTCCGGAGGCATATGAACTGGAATTACCCCGAGGGCTTCAAGGAATACATAATACATTCCATGTTCGAACTTGAAGAAGTGTTATCGGATGAAGATCTTATTATTCCTCTTGACGAAATAAGGATCGACGAGAAGTTGTATTTCATCGAAGAACCTATCGAAATCATGGATAGAGAAGTGAAACAACTTAAGCAAAGTCGGATTCCTATAGTTAAAGTTCGATGGAACTAGAGTCGTGGACCGGAATAAACTTGGGAATGGGAGGATCAGATGTGGAAGAAATATCCTCATCTCTTTGATTTTAATAAGAAACGGACGACAAGACGAATTGATCTTCGAGGACGAAGATCCTTTTTAGGGGGAAATGCTGTGACAATCCGTCAAATTCAGGTCGTTATTTTATTCTCGAGTATTAATTATATTTTTCATTTTTATGTTGAGATATGAACTCACGACTAACCGGGAGAATTAGGGCTTACATTTGTAGTTTACGTGACGTTTACAAAGAACCGGCGAATTCTACGTAAGGCATCGACGTTTATATTTTCAAAAATGCCGTAGAAATAATTTTGTTGCATTCGTTTTATTTTGTGAGTTTTCATAAACAAACGTCGACATTTAAAATTTTATTTGTCGTAAATAATTATTTCGTATTTTATTTCGAATGGAAATTTGAAATTTATTATTTTTACAAACGTCGTCTTTGTTCCTTGTCTTGAGCCGAACTGAGGTTTTAAAATGTACACATTTTATTAAATGTTTTAAAACAAATAAAAGTTTGACGGAAAATAAAATTGGTCTCGAAGAGTAATCCCGAGCCACAGGTGTCGGTTTTTATTTAAATAAAACATAGACGTGTCAAAAATCTAAAAGAGAAAAGAGGGGAGGACTATTTGTGTCAAGTGACCAAAGTGCCACACTATAAATATACCATTTACTTCACATTTTATACATAACAAAACACACACACTTTTGTTTTGCTCTCTCCCACAACCGGCCACCACCACACCGCCGGCCACCGCTGCCGGAGACCGCCATGGTCGCCGGAAAACTTACATGCAATCCGATCAATTTATATTTTCCGAATCCCCTCGTCATTTCTTACGTTTTCCACAAAAAATATTCCACATGCAATGGGTATTTTTCTAAGTTTTGGTATTTTGGTTCGGTTCGAGTTCGGCAAAGGCAAGAAAAGGGAACGAATCGAGTCCGAGTTTGCTTAATATAGCGTTGTAAGTATTCGTGTTACTATTGTTTCGTTAGTTTCGCGTTTCGATCAATTATTAATATATGTGATGAAATCCGATGAACTTGCGGCGATTAGCTAGATTGTAATTTGGGATGATTGAACGACATGAATATTGTGTATAGGATATATTAGATATGTCGTGGGTGAATTTGTGGTCGAAAAATAGTTTTTGGCGTGTTTTGAAAGTATTAATTTCGTGCAGAAGGTTCAGCACGCTAATCGAGGTCTGAGATTTGCGAAAATCATATATTAGACTAGAAAATATTGTAGAGGATGTTATGACGTCCGTTTCGATAGGTGGATCGTCCCGTAACTCTTCCTAACGAAGAAGTTATGGCCGATCGAAGATTGGAAAAGTATAAATGTTTTTGACAGCATTTTTGGGTACTTTGCTTGCTGTCCCGAATTTCAACGGAGGATTTGGGCACTTTCGAGTCCGTTTCAGCCTTCCGGCGAAACACGAAAGTTGTCCGGAATAACGTTTTACATAAAATCTCTTTTTGGTCAAAATCGTGAAAACGTGATATAGCGGGTCAAAACCGATGGTCAAACTGCTGCGTTTTATTAAAATAGTCAAGTTCCTGCAGAAACTTGCAGGGGCATTTTGGTCATTTTCTGTCGAGTTTCGGGTCTCGGCTAAAACTAAAAAGTTGTCCGGAATATCGTTTCGCATAAAATCTCTTCTTTGTCCGAGTCATGAAAATGTGATTTAGAGGGTCGTTTGGCGCGGGTCAGATTTGGATAAAAAAATAAGTATAAGTATAAAAGTCAAAGAAAGTCAAATGTTGACTTTAAAAAGTCAACGGGTTAACACTAAACTTGTCGGATGATATAAAAATAATTAAAATGCTATTATTACTACGAGTAAGATGTTTTAAACTTAGCCGTTCTTACGAACGAGATAGATTCTAAAAATAGAAACTTTTGTAATAATCAAAAAATAATATCGATATGAGTAATTAATAACCACGTTGAATGTCGAGGGTTCGACAAGATGACTAAATATTATCGTAAATATACCTCGATAACGAGACTTACTAAAAATGGTAACTTTCCAAAACATAGTGACTTTCTAAAAATAGAAAGTTTCCTAAAATAGAAAGTATTCGCTTAAGCGATGTATGATATAAATAAAAGAACGATCGCAACCTAATATTGTGGGGTTTTAGGATCTAAGGCGCAAGTGAATTTCTCATCACATGTATGAATATATATATATATACACACACACACACACACACACACACACACACTATGTATATGATTTTGTCGATACGATGCACGCATCGTTGACTATACTTTTCGGAATAGTAATCGAGCGACATAAATTATAGGTCGTGATCGTGTTCGTTGATTTTCCGTGGATAGTTTTGACTTCTTGATCATCGGCTTCGAGCAAGGTGGGTTTATAGCCTGGCTTTTAAGTGTTTTAAATGTTTTTAAACCCGCGAGGGGGATATATTGCTTGTTTTGTGAAATTGAACGCAAACTGTTTTGTTACTTGAATATGATTTCAATCACTACTGAGTATATGCCTTTTGCTGTGTGACTGTTAGTTACCATGTGTTGGTAAGCGCTAATGCATTAAACAGATCTATTGGGTTTGACAACCCTGTCCGGGGTTTGAATCAGTTGTGACCACCCTGTAACGGACATTTTGTGGTTAGTATTAGGGGAAGTGGCATACTTTCACGTCATAATTTCTTCCTACGGGACGAATGTGTTAAGCTTCGGTACACATGCTATTTAGTTGGAAATCACTATTTTTATAGCTTTACTTACGAGCCAACGTTATATGTTTTGTGGAACCAAAATATGCGTTCTAACTATTATTTGTAAACTCTATGAATTCACTCAACGTTTTGTTGACCCTCCGATATAACATAGTTTGGCACATCGTTATATCCTGATGAAATATGAGAATGATACCTGTTTTCGGAAAATTATATTGTTTATATATATAAACTCTATGATCACTCAACATTACTTGTTTGACGTTTTAAGCATGTTTTTTCTAGTCTCCTTGAAGTAATTTGCGATGGAAATTTTTTGTTGTCGCTTATGTAAACCAAAAGTGTTTTTTGAAGCCCCATAAATAAAAAAGACATTCTGATAGATGATTTGCAAAAATTATTTAGTAAATAAATTATGAAAACAATTTGGGACCTATATGTAAACATTTATTTAATTTCGAATTAAATGAATAAAAAAACCTCTTTTCGAGTAATTCTTCTAGGCTTAAGAGTTGTATATAGATATAGACGTAGCCACCCCAAATCAACCCTTCGCTGATACATATAAAAATGCGGGAGATGTTATCAGAATGAAGTACGATAGACAAGCAAGGATGTTGAACCTCTACGCAAAAATGTCCAAATACACCTAAAGAATCCACACACATGGCGCTTATCCAAAGGCCCCCTAAGTCTCGATTCACAAAATCTTCTGGAATCGTCTGTTCAGGTAGAGGACCCACACCAAGAGTACTACAAAAAGGTTGTAGCAATGCGTCGATATGCAGACAAAATCAACGACAAGAGAATCTGGGACTAATGCGACTGATTACGAACCAAAAGAAAAGTAGTATCTAATAGCGTGACTTAGACGGTTAATTACCAAACCTAAACAACCTCAAGAACCCTAACTGATCCTAGATTGCAATGTTGGTCAAGACAACCAACAACAATTACAAGTCAAACACGCTGGTTAATGACCCCTTCGCTATATTTCATGCTGAAAAAACCTCACAAAAAGCCCTTTGCACTAACAACTATGATGAGCGACAAACATCCTATAGAAATATCTCTGCATACATCATGAACGTGAACCGAGAGATCACACCAATCTCTGACATAAGAAACCGCACGTTTAAGAGGATCTAGCATATCAAATACTCTCTCAAGGCACTACTATACCAATTTTGCTTGAGTTGGCATTACATGCACTTTGAAGAATGACACAAAATCTCTGTCGAAGAAACTTGATTGCGGACAACCGAAAGTGGTGATTACTCCATTTGATCTCACCAAACCCCTCCTTTAGTCTGAACGGAAACCGTCAAATGGTACCAAGCGGTTGAACTATTTCTTCGAATAATGAATCCCAAAGTATCTGCCAAAGAGGAATTATAAAACAACCATGGACCTTTACGACTTTTACAACAAAGACAAGGCCAGCACGTCTTATGATCTTCACACGCATTGACAAGACATGTCCCAACATATTGAGCACCTGTTAAAGTTGCCTATTGAATAAATATGTCATTATGAGGTATATCACATTGTAGAAAACAACGATAAGACCATCTAATTCGTAATGCACGAGGCTTTGGAATCCCAGTCAGGCATTGTATATCTACTTAACGTATTTTGCAGTTGACCGGTCAAGGTTATGAGAAGAACATGGGTAGGTACTGTAGAGGATTTGACGTACGAAGGAGCAGGATAATGAACTTTACACACATCAAAGAGGCGACTGTCCCAAACTTTCGTATCAAAAACGATCGAGGACCTGCAAATCCATATTGTATCAGAATAGGCCACCAATACTCCGTGGAGATGATGTTTACCACTTTTTTTTATTTATGGGGGAACTAATTCAAGCACCCAATTCAAATTCAAACATCCCACTAAAGCACTACGAATGTTCACCAGAAGCATGGTTATTCAATAGAGAGTCAAAGATCTTCAACTGGGAGTCGAAAGCTACTAGAAGAAGATCAACGTTACCAAGCTAGAAACTACCAGACCCGACATCAAGAAAAGGGCCCTATACACTCCATATCAAGACCCTCAAGGATTCATTTATGCTGACAACCAAGGGAGAAACAGGTTATGCGACTCAGATAACGCTACTAAATTTAAGTTATTGCACATTAACAAGGCTTCCAACATCGTGATGATCCACTTCAATAGATCGAATTCGCCTTATGCCTTGTTAGGGTTTTAGTTATATTATATAAAATCTAACGACAACTATCGTATAATCTAGTTTGAATTATTAAAGATTATGCCAGAATCTAATCTTTAATATTTAAGAAGAATTATGCAATGAAACAGTAATTCAATGAACATACAATTCAACAAACAAGCTCCAATATTATTAATGATAATAATACGAATACTCTCAAAGTTTTAGGGTTACAAAGACCTTGAAGCTAAGAATTATATGACTAAGATTGAAAAACGATATCAAACTCTATGCCCTAGGACCTCCTTTTATATACCAAGGAGTCCTACTAAGCATACAATACTTTCCTAAGTATATAAAATCTTTTCTAGGAATAAATAATACATATCAAGTAAGCAGTACTAACAAACAATACTAACTTACACTAGCAGTACTAACTTAATACTAGCAGTACTAACTACTTAAAATATTTTCTTGGGCAGTAGTAACTCTTCAGCAGTATTAACTTCAAGTAATCTTTGTACTAGCAGTAGTAACTTTTACTAGCATCATTAACTTTTATACCAGCAGTAGTAACTACTTAGTATATTTTCATTGAAGTTCATGAGCAGCACTAAATCCAGCTGAGCAACATTAACACAAACACGAGCAGCTAATCAAAATGAAGCAAAAAAAACAAACAAGAAAACAACATCAAGAAAGACTTTTTAATTCCCAATAATCCCCCTAAACTTGATAAATCTTCTTCTCATAAAATCATCAGTCCTTCATTAAAGCTTCATCAATACCAGGAGGATGCTTCCAAACACTTCTTTACTTCTTAAGTTGTTTTATGATGAGTTAAAAAGCTGATAAGCCATTTCACTTTCATAATCAATATTAAGCTTCTTTTCCAACATCATTAAAAGTATAAGTGGTGCAAAGGGATATTTCTTCTCTACCAACATGTAAATCTGCATATGTTGCATCCTCAAGGAATGTACTCCATAGGAGTCATACAACTTCCAATCCAACACTTTGTATGCTTGTTGATTCCTCCATACTGCATCTTCTACATATGGTTCAAACATTGTTTTCAAATCACCCAATAATAACAAATCTAAGTTTTCTACTGGCTTTGTTGACTCAAATTTAGCATTATACCAACTTAGTTCCAGATCATCCAAATCTCCCCTGCCAAAATTTTTTAAGCATTTAACTAAAGGAACATGTACATCTTTGAGACTTTGCATCATGCTCTTATTAATTTGATATTAGCTTTTTCTTCCTCTTTAAAATCTTCCAGTCAATAATACTTGGAGACTTAACAGCTAAAGGTATAGCATCAATTGCAACTTCTTCTTTATCTGGAATGACTTCTATAACTGTTTAAGCTCTGTTGTTTCTTTGTCATCATCCACCTTTTGCTTCTTTGTATTCTCTTGTATCAGCTCTGTTCCTGCTCTCTTTTCCTTGCCTTCCACTAGCTCTGTTGCTAAAGTCTTTTAAATGTATTTAACCTTTTGAAATGACTATGTCAAAACATCTCTTGAATAGAATCAAACCCTTTTGACTTCAAATCATTGATCTTGTATCCTTCCATGTTATTTAAGTAAGTACACATTATCTATCTCTGTTGAGCTAGTTGATCGGTGAATAATGTATACTCGTAATTTCCTTTGCTCTATCATGAGCTTTAAAAATGCTTTCATCTTTCTCTAAGAGTTGTTGAAATAATGTAGCCTTTTCTACATCAGACAGCTCTTCTTGTTCTTGTGCTTGCAATCTTTTCGCCAATTGCTGATCCAACATCAATCTTTTGGCTTGAATATATCATCCCCAATCTTTCAAATAAAGCATACGACTATCTTTTCTTTTTTAGCTTTCTCACATTGCAAGTATTTCATCTTCATCAAAATTAGCTTTGTAACATAAACAGTGTACTTTATCAAAACTGAATTTTGGACTTTCTTCATCATAGGCTTTACGGTTTCTTCTTATCATTATTACCGTTTACCCTTGTCGCTGTGATTGTTATGAAGAAATTTGTGTGTTGTTGTTTTGATTTACCTGCTCTTGAAAAACAAATCCCTTCACCTTAGGTTTTGAAGTTTTTAATGCTTCAAGTGCTTGAGCCAAAGTAATTTCTTCAGTAGTTATTGTAACAGTTGTTGCAGCAACACTAACTTGAGCAGCATCAACGAACTTTCTTCAACAACATTTTTCATTTGCCCTACAACAAACCCCTCCTCACATTTAAAGCATCCACATCAATCATCTCTTAGCATCATCCATCTTGAACACTAACTTGGTTAATTTCTATCATCTGTCATCAATATCATTAATCCTCCCCAATTGGGATGCAGCCATCACCTAAAATTTCATCATTCACTATAGATTCTACCAGCTTCAAACAACTTTTAGTATAAATATCTCGGCTTATTAGTTCATGACAACTTATTCTTTTCAGCTTTTTTGACCCCCTTTTCAAACTAGCAATCTCATTCTGTTGAGTGGTCTTTGTCTTCTCCAAATCAAGAACTCTATTTTGTAAAGTGGTACATAGTTCCATCAATTCATTAAGTCTGTTACCTCTTGCGAGCAGTGAATCATTGGAATGTTTAGATATTATTCTCAAACCTAGTGCGTCAATAGTATCCCCCATCGGTTATTTGGGCCATGGGACCGCCAACCTGTAAGTATTTTCCTTGGGAACTATATTCACTAGTGGTGCCATTGGATCGGGTCCTTAGTATGTTACCACGTGTTATGCTTCTGATCTAACTAAAGCAGTAGTGGCAACCCTCAACTAAACATCACCCAGCTCCTTAAGGACATGCTCATCTGCAACAATTTTTCACTAAAAACATAAGCTAAGTCTTTGCGGTCTTTCTTTTAGGCTTCTTTTAGGTTTTTAGTTTCTTTTAAGGTTGATTAGATGATTGAATGAATGGTTGGTGTGTGAAGGTGATCAGTTGGATTTACTAAACCTTACACCAATGTGATTGGTTTTGTACCACCATTGTTTGTAAATAAAGTGTTCTCTACTCTAGAATAACCCTTTTCTACCCTTATCATAATTTCCAAAAATAAAATGATCGGCATTGATCTCGGGTAAAACAATAGCTTCTCCGTAACCCTCGGTGGGTGCACGGAGTAATTCCTCCATAGTTCTAAATTAACAGGTTCAACAACAACCGGAAGGGTTTGTTGTTGTTGACGACGGTTACGGTTACGAGTTTGCGAGCGAGTGCGCATGCACTTAGAAAGAAAAATTAAAAAGGAAAAATCTAGAATTAAAAGAAAAAAATTTACACTAATTTTTTTTTTTTGGATTTTAATTTTTTAGCAACAACAAATTTTAACGGTTACACGAAAGAGACTTAAACCAAATAATCAACTACTTCACGGTAGCTCTTAAATAAGGTGAGCCGTACTTCGTAGAGACACAAATGGCAAGTGTTAAATCTTTGGTTCGAATTGGGAACTTTTCAAGTTCACCGGAACTTATTTATGATAATATCTCAATTGAAGATATTATTTGTTGGTGTTCGTTTACCAACTTTGTTTATTTAATTTCTTTTTTAAAGGACAATTTTTTATATTTTATGATTTTTTTGGATTTTTGAAAATTTTAACAAAAATGAAACTTTCGAGGACGAAAGGATCTTCAAATCTTATCAACAAACACAAAACGAGAGATTCGTTAACTCAAATCCCCGGCAGCGGCGCCAAAAATTTGATACGTCGGATAATATACACTATATAATATAATATTTCAACAAGAGCAATTAAGAAAATTCCCTAAGGAAAATTCACTCTTTAAAATATATATATATATAATATATAATATACGTATCTTTACCGGAAAGTATGATTTCCCGGGTCGTTTTCCCAATGATTTGAGAAATTGAAACCTCGCTTGATATTGGATATTGATTTGAATGGGTTCGAAGATTGATTGGGTTTTCTATAACTACTAATTAAAAACAAGCAATTAAAAACAATTAAAGCACTTAACAAATTACGGGAAACAAGTAAAACGCGACAATTAAGCAAGAAAACTAAAATTAACCCCTAAAAATGTAAACTAAAATTCTAAACCTAAGATAAGACAAAAGAAAATTTTAGGAAAAAGAAAAACATTTTTTTGATTATTTTTGAATTTATTATGAATTAAAAACTAAATTAATCTAATTAAATCTTAAAAAATAGCAAATTAAGT
The DNA here is from genome assembly GCA_026074375.1 of Tanacetum coccineum. Classification (NCBI taxonomy): domain Eukaryota; kingdom Viridiplantae; phylum Streptophyta; class Magnoliopsida; order Asterales; family Asteraceae; genus Tanacetum; species Tanacetum coccineum. The sequence continues at coordinate 33,767 of BQNB010031190.1, forward strand.
ACTAAAAATTTGGAAAAATGATTTTTAAGCTTAGAAAAGTCTAAAATATTATAAAAGCAAAGAAAACTATATTTAACTATTTTTATTATTTAAATCCTATTTTAAAAGTTTAAAATAAAAGCTCAAAAATTAAATTTAAAATCTAGAAAGTGTAAAAATGATTTTACTGGATGTAAACCTTAAGCTATTTTTTATACAACTAAAAATTATTTTTTTGTATTTTTCTGAAACTTTTTTCTATTTTTTATTGATTTTATAAGATTTTAACTTTCAAAATTTTGATTAAAAATAAAATAAAAGCTAGAAAAATCTGAAAAATTCAGGTTAAAACTTAAACACTAACAGGAATGCAAGAAAAACGAGAAAGACCAAAATGCTAAACAAATAAGCTCTCAAATGAGCTTATTAAGCTACGGCTTTTTTTTATAAAAAGGAAAATAAAACGTGTACTAGTATTAAGTTTTGCAAGATATGAATGGATGAGCTAATGTAGCAAACTGGTTAAGGTATATGTGTTGTGTGTGGGAGGTCGTGGGTTTGAGTGTGGGCAACCCCTTTTTGTTATTATTATTTTTTTTTTACTTTTAAGTAAAATTAAATACTAGGAATTAATAAGAACACTAAAATAAGTTACTTTAACAAACGGGACTTAACGTAAAACTAAGTAATAAGCTCTAAAACAGCTTACAAATAAGCTGTTACAGTGAGTAAGTGTTTGGGCTTATTCTCACTTAAAAGCTTGTAATAAGCTTATTTTAAGCTTAAATCCAAAAAGGAAAAGTGTTCTAAAAAGCTTATAATGTGCTTAATCTAAAAATGAAAAGAAATAAAAGCTGTAAACAACTTAAAGCAACTTAAAATGATAATGAAAATGCTAAACTTGGCAAAAACACTTAAAGGTACAAAATCCAATTAAGCTAAAAAGCTCAATAAGCCAATTTGGACCTTAAGCTTTTGTTAGCTTAACAAACAACTAATAAGCAACCAATTTCAACCTTAAAATCTAGACCTATAAGCTAAAAACAAGAATTTAAAAGCTAATTTTTAAACTGCTACTGTTTTTGGTGTTTTATGAATTTTGTGACTTTTGACAGCTAAATTAGACTAGGAAAATAAGCTAGAAAATGCAATTTAAAACTAATTCTATAATAAGCTATAGCTAAACTTAATCCTACTTGAATCTAAGAATCTAAAAACTACTTATACTAAACTAAAAACTAGGCTAAAAGTGACAGTACTAACTTCTAGTTAGTACTGGTGCACTTTGCACAAGTGCAACTCAATTAGTGCAGGTTTCCAAAAGGGAATCCTGCACTTAAACACACTCAAATAGAGTGTATAAACAAGTTGCAAGCAAGATCTAAGCCTTTGAGGGCTTAGATCAAAATTTGCACAAGTGAATTTCAAAGGAAAATCCCCTGGTGCTGGCAAACTTAAGATAAGCTCAAATTCTTTAAATTTTCAAATCTAATTTATAAAAACTCATTTCCTATTGTTTTTAACTAGATTCAAAACTGACTAAAAAGGTTTGCACAAATACTTTTGACTTTAGAAGGTCAAACTAGCTTATGCCAAACACCCCTTTACCACTTGACAGAATTTGAGAAAAGCTTTTAAAGTGAAATCTAATAAACAAAGCTATGAAACCAGATAACTAGGAGCTTTTAACAACTAATTTAAGCAAAATTACACTACTGAATTAAGCTATAATGCAAGATCTAAGAATCTATTCTAATATTTTTGGCTTTTTATCAGTTTTATGACAAATTTATGATTTGGTTTTTTTAATAGATTTTTATGACAGATATGAAAACTAAGATCTATGACATAGTAAGCTAAAACAGATAATATAAAACACTCAATAAACTATATATAATGTAAATAAGCACTGATAAGCAATCACATTTAGCAAATAAGCAAACCTTAAACTAATAAGCTATTACTTAAGCAATTGAACTAAAATTTAAGGACAAAATGAAATAGAAAGAAACTTACAAGAGGCCTAGCTGAACAAGGCTTAATTGCTCTTAGAGCTTTACTACAAGCTCTCCTAGCTTATGAATAAGCTAGGAGTAAAGTCCTCGAGATCTTTTCCATTTCTAGATCTCCTTCCAAAAGCTTAAATCGACAAGTTAAGGTAGTTTAAGCTGGTTTATTTGATTCAAGTATGATTAAGGTTGAGTTAAGCTCAATCATAAGCTTAAAGACTTATGAGAGCTCTTGAGCTTATAGGAGCTATATTTAGCTTTAGCTTAAATTAGGAGAAAAAAAAAAAAAAAAAAAAAAAAAAACAAATGAAAAAGTGAGAGAGCTTATAAATGTAAAATATGAATTTCATTAACAAAAGAACTAATTACATTAGTTTTAAAAAGAAATTACAAAACATTTAAGGAAAATTACATTTAGCTAAAAATGAAATTTTAAGCTACCTAAAAAGCTACTAAAAAAAACTAGATATGTGTGTGTGAGGTGAGAGCCTATTTATAGTTCGCTGATCCCTGAAGCTTCTAGGCCTTGCTTGATATCCACGCTCCTTTCAATCATCACCATACGATTACCCATCTATTGGAGAGCATATGATGGTCGTTGGATCTCTAACTATCTCACACGGATTGCCAACGTGGCAATCCGTGATTGAGACGTTTGTGCTAGTTATGTGAGAGCCCCTAGTACAAAATTCATTCACTCTTGTGCTTTCTCAACCTCTATGTGGCCTTAGCTTGAGAGTGAGTTAATGAGAAGTTTGATTTGACTAATCTCTCCCTGTTATCTTGTATACGATCACTTGAATTGACCTAAGCACCCTTTAATTTTGATTTGCCCTCTCGTTTTACCCTGAGTAAAAATGGAGACGATGATGAATAGTAATTTATCCTTTCGCGCCTTTTAAACTGAAAAGGGGGTAATTCGGTTTTAAATTTTAGGGAATGGCACATTTGGTCCTTGTCTTTGGTTTATACAATGTGTAGTGTAAAAGGTAATTTAGAAAATGGCAACAATGGACCCTGTGGTTTTATGAAAGGGTTATTGGGTTAAGGGATTGGGCTTTTAGATCCGGGTATGGCCCATTTAGGCTTAGGGACCATTTGTGGACTTTTCTAAAACTTGAAGGACTAAAGTGAAATATTTTGGATTTTGTCCTTTGTGGTTGACTTCTGTTGACCAAGATTGACTGGAGTTGACTGAAGATTTGACTTTTTCTGGCTTTGGCTTCCGGCTTTTGTTCACTCTTCCGTTCTTGTGTCCGTGCTCGCCCGTTTTTGACGGTTTTCTTGTGATTTTTGATATATCCGTACCTGCGCACACAAAACACAAAAACAAGTATATTTTTGCCATTTTTGCTGTATTTTGGGCTTATTTGGGCCATTTTAGGTATAAACGAATATGTGTATTTTACACTTATCACATGTTATAAAGGAAGTCTGAATTAAGAAGATTTTGTTTCATTTAGGGAGATGATTACATCTCAACTTCATGGGAAGCTTTGGCTTTATGATGAAGTTCATACACGACTTTGTTTATTTTGTCATCATCAAATAGGGGAAGATTAGTGGATTTGTTTGATTGATAGACAAAAGTAATAACAGAATGAAACAAAAGGACTTAATGCAAAGCGGGAATTCTTTCCACAGATTGAAGATTTAAAGATCTAGAAGATCTCTTATTCAGATAGAAAGATTAGAAATAAAGCTTAAGTTAAAGATTATTTGTTTTACTAATTCTTATCTTTTGTAAACATGGACTCCTTATGTTATAAAAGAAGGACCACGCGTGTAGGTTTAGAAGTGTGTGTCAAGATGTAAACACCGGAATAAGTGTGCGTGTGTGTATCTAGGCGTATGGTCTATGTTAGACCCCTAGAGTTTGTTGTGTAGCCCCAAGGTCAATGTTTCATTGATCCTGTTACTAGTTAGAGTAATTGTTCTAGAATTGATCATCTAGACTTGGGGCGAATAGTGAAGAATATGAATGAAAAACCTTGTTGAGATAACTTTGTTCATTATGTTATTTTCGCTATGCATTATTCTATGTTCAATGTTATTAATCCTAGATAAAGATCTAAACAATCTGAGCTTACAACGATTCTTTAGACTTCACAATTGGTATCAGAGCTTGTGTTTTGAAACTTTGATCTAGAAGAAACGAACAAGAAGAACTCTTTACTCGTAAGGAAGAGATGGATCTAGAAACTGCTCAAACCTCTACTACTGCAAAGTTGCCCATTCTCAAATCAGGTGAGATAATGAGATGTGGAAGGCTAAGATGCGCAATACTTTCAAAGAACAAGACTATGTTCTATGGGATGTTCATAGAAGAATGGAACACATATCAAACCATAGCTTTAACCAACAACAAATGCTGAAGACCTCAAAAACACTTATACCAAGGTCTTGTTTTAAACTTGATTACTGAAGAAAGTTTCAAAAGAAGAAGATGTGAAGCCAGAAGTAATGTTACGATTGCACTTCCAATGAACATCTAATGACAGTTATTAGAGACAAGGATGCTAAGACTTTATTTGATGCTATACAAACAAGATTTGGTGGTAATGAAGCCACAAAGAAGACTCAGAAGGCTCTTCTGAAGCAAATGTATGAGAACTTTAGTGCTCCAAGTACAGAATCTCTTAACTCTATTTTTAACAGGCTTCAAAAAATTGTGAGTCAGTTGGCTATCTTGGGTGAAAATATTTCTCAAGAAGATCTTAATTTGAAGTTTTTAAGAAGTCTGCATTCTGAATGGAATACTCATGTTGTGGTCTGGAGAAATAAACCTGATCTAGACACAATGAGCTTTGATGATCTCTATAATAATTTCAAGATTGTTGAACAAGAGGTTAAAAGAACTGCAAATCAACGCAACTCAAGCTCAACTCTTGGAGAACAGGCTTTGTTCCTCTCCTAGCAGGACTAATGAAATTAATACTGCTTATGGAGTTAGTACTGATAACACTCAAGTTAACCCTGCTAGCACTCAAGTTAGCACTACTAGTACTCAACTTAGTATTGCTAACTTAAGTGATGCCACTGTTTATGCATTTTTGGCCAATCAACAAAATGGGTCTCAACTTGTTAATGAGGACCTTGAACAAATCCATAAAGATGACTTAGAAGAAATGAATTTGAAGTGTCAATTAGCATTGCTAAGCATGAGGACAAGAAGATTTTTCCAGAAAACTAGTAGAAACATCACTATCAATGGGAGTGACACAGCTGGCTATGACAAGTCCAAGGTAGAGTGCTTCAACTGTCATAAGATAGGACACTTTGCAAGGGAATGCAAAGGACCTAGGAACCATGATAGCAGGAACAAGAATCAAGATAGCTCTAAAAGGACTATAAATGTGGAAGAAACTTCTTCTAAAGCCATGATTGCTATTGATGGAACTGGTTTTGACTAGAGCTATATATCAGATGATGAAGTCCCTACAAACATAGCTCTTATAGCCTTTTTAGACTCTAAGGTATATAATGACAAAACTTGTTTAAAAACCTATCTAAAAAGTTTGAAACTCTTAAAACTTAACTTGATGATTTAAGAATAGAGTTTAACAAATCTGAGTTCAATCTATCTACTTATAAAAGAGGGTTATCATCTGTAGAAGAGCAACTTGTCTTTTACAAAAAGAATGAGGTTATTTTTTGTGACCAACTTGCTATTCTAAAAAGAGATATCTCATGTAAAGACTCAAAAATTAGTATGCTTAAAAGTGAGTTATAAAAGCTTAAACAAGAAAAAGAAAGCAATCAACTTAAAATTGAAAATTTTGATAATGCTTCTAAAGGTCTAGACAAATTAATAGGGAGTCAGATAACTGATAAAAGTAGAAAGGGTGTGGGGTTGGTAAGCTATAATGCTGTTCCACCTCCCCATACATGGTTATTTGCACCCCCAATGCTTGATTTGTCCAACTTTGGTCTAGAGGAGTTCCAACAGCCTGAGTTTGAAGGCTATAGACCTAAGACTAGTAAGAGTGTCAGTGAAGATACTTCTAATGAGGTTAGGAAATCTCTTGATGCCCCATTGATCGAGGAGTTAGTATCAGAAGATAAGTTAGAGAAGCAAACTGTTTTCCTACTATTTCTAAGATAGAATTTGTTAGACCTAAACAATAAGAAAAACTAGTTAGGAAACCAGTTAAGTATGCTGAAATGTACAGGTCACAAGGTCATAGGGGAAATAAGATAAATTGGAATAATCAGAAGTCCCAACATCTAGGAAGTAACTTTGTGATGTATAATAAAGCTTGTTTCGTCTGTGAAAGTTTTAACCATGTGCAGGCTAACTGCAATTACCATCAAAGGGAAAGGGTGGTATCTGGGAATTATTATATAAGGGTAAATTACAATTATTTTGCAAAAAAGGCTCACCCTAGTGCTCAAAGGAACATGTTTCCAAGAGCAGTTTTAATGAAAATTAGCCTAAGACCACTTAATACTGCTAGGCCTGTTAATATTGCTCATCCCAAAACTACAGTTTATAGTGCTATACCAATGTCATGTTTTTCTAAATTAGCACAATCAACTATAAAGAGGCCCTTTTAAATGAAAACAACATTAACTAACAAAAGTTTTAGTCAAAAAGTTAACACTGCTAAGGGAAAATTTTATACTGCTAGGCCAAATTCAGTAGTAGTTAATGTTGTTAGGGCAAATCAGATTAATGCTGTTAAGGCCTCAACATATTGGGTTTGGAGACCTACCAAACTTAATAGTGCATCAATTACTTTGAAGATACATAATTATATTGATGCACAAGGCAGATCCAAAGTCAGTGATGGCTTGGGTCCCTAAAGGAAACTAATTTCCTTATTTTTATATGCAGGGTCATCCACAAAAAGAAGATCAAGGCTATGTTGACAGTGGATGCTCTAGGCACATGACAGGGAACATGTCCTATCTCTCAAACTTTAAGGAATTTGATGGAGGATATGTTACCTTTAGGAGAGGAGCCAGAGGAGGAAAAATCACTGGTAAAGGAACTATTAAAACTGGTAAGCTTGACTTTGAGGATGTATACTTTGTCAAGGAGTTACAGTTTAATCTTTTTAGTAAAAAGAACAGTGTTCTTTTTACTAACACTAGATGTTTTGTTTCAGTCTCCCTTGACTTTTAAGTTCGCTGATGAATAGTCCCAGGTTTTCGTAAAGTTCCTAGAAAGAACAACATGTACAGTGTTGATATGAAAAATATTGTTCCTAAAGAGAGCTTAACCTGTCTTGTTGCAAAGGCCACACTTGATGAATCAATGCTATGGCATAGGAGGCTTGGTCATGTAAACTTTAAAACTATTAATAAACTTGTCAAGGATAATCTTGTGAGAGGATTACCTGTAAAACGTTTTGAGAATGACCAAACTTGTGTTGCTTGCCTTAAGGGAAAGCAAAACAAAGCCTCTTGTAAGTCCAAGATCCAGAACTATATTACTCAGCCTTTATTTATATTGCATATGGACTTGTTTGGTCCAACTTTTATCAGCATCTTAATGAATAAGAAATATTGTCTTGTTGTTACTGATGATTATAGCAAATTCACCTGGGTTTTCTTTTTAGCCTCTAAGGATGAGACTAGTGGCATCCCTAAGAACTTTATAACTGAGATAGAAAATCTAGTTAATAAGAAAGTAAAAATAATCAGATGTGACAATGGGACAAAGTTTAAGAATTGAGATATGAATGAGTTTTGTGAAAAAAAGGTATTAAGAGGGAATTTAGTGTAGCTGGAACTCCTCAGCAAAATAGTGTTGCTGAAAGGAGAAATATGACACTAATTGAGGCTGCTAGAACCATGTTAGCTAACTCTAAGTTACCTACTACATTTTGGGCTGAAGCTGTTAATACTGCTTGCTATGTGCAGAATACGGTAATTATTGTTAAGCTTCATAACAAGACCCCTTATGAATTGTTTAGAGGTAGAACTCCTGCTCTAAGCTTCATGAGACCATTTGGGTGTCATGTTACCATCCTTAATACCTTAGATCATCTTGGCAAGTTTGATGGAAAAATCTGATGATGGTTTCTTTGTTAGATACTCTTTGACTAGTAAGGCTTTTAGAGTATACAACATTAGAACCAAGAAAGTAGAAGAAAACTTGCACATTAGGTTATTAGAGAATAAACCTATTGTTACAGGTGATGGTCCAAAGTGGTTGTTTGATATTGATAGTCTAACAAAATTAATGAATTATGTGCCAGTTGTTGCAGGTACAAACTCTAATGATTTTGCAGGTTCAGAAGAAAGTAATGGTGCAGGTCACACTAGCAAGGAGTCTAAATTTAGCAAAGACTACATTGTGATGCCACTGTGGAAAGATGGTTCAATGTTTGATTCTTCTTCAAAGAATTCTAGTGATGATGAACCACAACCTTCTAGTAATGCAGAAAAGAAGGATGATAAAGGTGTAAGTAAATCAAGTGGATTTAGTGATCAAAAGCAACCTAAGAGCAGTACACCAAATATTAATACTGCTAGTGCAAATTTTAAAACTGGTAGTCTAAATATTAATACTGTTAGTCCAACAGTTATTACTACAAGGTTAAATCGCTCTTAAAATGTATCTGACATGTTTTCTTTTGGAAGAAGTGCTACACTTGAAGCCACATATGCTGATTTATTTGGTGATGAAACAGAAATGGATATGAGCAACCTTACTACCTCATAACAAGTTCCTACTACTCCAAATACAAGAATCCATAAAGATCATTCACTTGATCATGTGATTGGTGATATATAATCTGGTGTAAAGACAAGGGGAATGACAAAGAATACAAATGAACATGGGTTCATTAGTACTGTTTATGAAGGGAAAACTCATAAAGACCTTCATACTTGTCTGTTTGCTTGTTTCCTATCCCAGGAAGAACCAAAAAGAATTTCCAAAGCTCTAAGTGATCCAGCTTGGGTAGAAGCAATGCAGGAGGAGCTTTTATAGTTTAAACTACAAAAGGTTTGGATACTAGTGGATTTGCCTAAAGGTAAGAGAGCTATTGGTACAAAATGGATATTCAGGAACAAGAAAGATGAGAGAGGCATAGTAACAAGGAACAAAGCAAGGCTAGTTGCCCAGGGATATACTCAAGAAGAAGGTATAGATTATGATGAAGTTTTTGCTCCTGTGGCTAGAATTGAGGCAATAAGGCTGTTCTTAGCTTATGCTTCCTTTATGGGCTTCATGGTATATCAGATGGATGTGAAGAGTGCTTTCCTTTATGGTATAATTGCAGAGGAGGTATATGTGTGTCAACCTCTAGGATTTGAAGATCTTGGCTATCCTGATAAGGTTTACAAAGTGGTCAAAGCACTTTATAGTTTACACCAAGCTCCAAGATCCTGGTATGGAAACTTGGCCAAGTATTTATTGGACAATGGGTTTCAAAGAGGAAAGATAGATCAAAACTTATTTATCAAGAAGCAAAAAGGAGATATTTAGCTTGTACATGTCTATGTTGATGACATTATCTTTGGCTCTACAAACAAAGAGTTGTGTACTTGAATTGAAATACATGATGCTGACAAGTTTCAGATGAGTTTATGGGTGAAACTCATTTTCTTCTTAAGTTTGCAAGGGTATGCAAGAGAAGATGGGTATTTATCAAGTAGATAAATAGTAGCTCAATATTAAGGAAGTGTGGTTTCACAGATGTCAGGACAGCTAGCACCCCAATGGATACAAAAAAGCATTTGCTCAAGGACTTAAATGGTGATGATGTTGATGTTCATCTCTACAGGTCAATGATTGGATCATTGATGTATCTTACATCATCTAGACCAGACATTATGTTTGCAGTATGTGCATGTGCAAGATTCCAAGTCACACCTAAAGTTTCACACTTACATGTTGTGAAAAGGATTTTTAGGTATCTAAAAGGCCAACCTAAACTAGGCATTGGTATCTAGAAATTTCCCTTGTATATGAGGTGGCATATTCTGATAGTGACTATGCTGGAGCAAAAAAACAATAACAAACTTAGATAGAAATCATCAACAGGAGGTTTTTAGTTCTAGGGGTGGGGGGAGTAGATTGATATCATGGCAGTGCAAGAAGCAAACTGTGGTTGCCACCTCCTCTACTAAAGTTGAATATGTGGCTGCTGCTAGTTACTGTGGGCAAGTACTCTGGATTCAGAATCAAATGCTGGATTATGGGTATAATTTTATGCACACCATGATTAATATTGACAATAACAGTACTATATGTATTGTTAAGAATCCTGTTTCACATACTAAAACAAAACACTATGATTAGATATCATTTTATAAGAGACTGCTATGATAAAAAGTTAATTCAAGTGGTTAAAATCCACACAGGTTACAATTTTGCAGGACTTAACTTTACAAAGCTTAGATGTTGGAAGGTTTTTGTACTTGGTGCAGGGTATTGGGGAATGCTAAATTACTTAGATTTAATCTCTTGTGTAATCTGCGTAATGTTTTACAGGTATGTACTTTTAGTTTTGTTCAAGTAGTATTGCTGAAGTTTAATTAGTATGCTAGTTATACTTAAGACAGCTAGTTTAAAACTTGTTAGTCTTAATTAATACTGTTAAACAATAAAATTACTTGGATTGTGTATTCTTGGTTTCGGCACACGCTCGCTCGCGCGCGCACAGCTAAGGCATATTGAGTATTGGTATGGAGGGAGGCTAATAATGTCAATATGCAGTCAAGAATGAATGGAAGGACATGTAACATCAAACAAAAGTGTGTGATGAGTCAAACACCTAGGCAAATCAAAAGAGGTCAGGACACAAAGATACCTCGGTCTAGTGGTCCCCCTGAAAAGGTTGGTGATGAGGCTGTCTATAAGGAATTGGGTGACAGAATGGAAAGGGCTGCCACTACTGCTTCTAGCTTAGAAGCAGAGCAGGACAGTGGTAGCATCAATAGGACCCAATCCATGACAACAATTAATGAGCCAAGTCCTTAGAGAACTGGTTCAGGTAGTGGTCTTAGGTGCCAAGATACCATATTGGGGGGTGTAGATGCTCAAACCAGGTTTGAGACTACATCTAAATAGTCCAATGATCCACCTCTCTCAAGAGTTAACACACATGGAAGTGGGGAGGACAGTATGAAACTAATAGATTTGATGGAACATTCTCTCAAGAGTTAACACACTTGGAAGTGGGGAGGACAGTATGAAACTAATAGATTTGATGGAACATTGTACAAAACTGTCTGAATTGGTGAGAAAAAGAAAAGATAGATATAGTGAGCTGAAAAACAGAAAGAGAGATTGTGAGAATCCAAATTTATGATGGCAATGCTTGTTGGAACAGAATTAGAGTTGATACTGCTATGCATAAACTTAACACTGCCAGTATTAAGTTAGTACTGTCAGGCATATCTTCATACTGCTGGGTAAAGTTAATACGGTTGGGCTTAAAGTTAGTACTGTTAGGCTAAAATTAGTATTGGTAGGTGACCGTTAGTACTGTTTGAGGCATAACATAATTTCCTTAATTAAATATAGCCGTTGCAAAATTTCCGCCAACTACTAAGCCTATAGGTTTGACTAATTTGGAGAAGTCTTGATCTTTCTATAAAATCATAAGCTTTCTTCAAGATAAGAAAATCAAAACCCTAAGCGCTCTTTATATAATCTCAATTAACTTTTCCAAGCTCACATACTCTCATATACAAACATATCCCAGAACCCTAATCAAACTTCTCTTCAACAAATGGCCAATTTAGATTTCTGTGACATGCACAACATGGTTGCTTACTTACAAAAGTCTGAAGGAAGTGAAGGTTTTCATCAGATAGTGGATTTTCTAAATACATGTCACATTAAGTATGCTCTCATTGAAAATCCCACTATCTATGTTTCTCTCATAGAATAATTTTGGCAAACTGCTACTGCACTCACACTTGAGAATGGAGACATGGAAATCACTGCTACAATAGATGGGAAATTCAAGATTGTTTCTGAAGCATCTATTAGAAGACATCTCAAGTTAAAAGATTCTAATGGTATTAGTGATTTTCCCACTACAAAGATTTTTAAGCAACTTGCTCTAATAGGGTATGTGTCCAATTCTGATAAATTAACTTTTCAAAAGGGACATTTCTCCCCTCAATGGAAATTTTTGATTCATACCATCCTTTACTGTTTAAGTTATAAGAAAACTGCTTGGGAATAATTTAGTAGCAATATAGCAACTGCTATCATTTGTTTGGCCACAAATAGAACCTTTAATTTTTCCAAATTGATTTTTAATGGCATGGTGAAAAACATCAGACAAGTATGTCTAAATTTTTTGGTATCCAAGATTTATACAAATCTTTTTGAAAAAGCAAAAGAGACTGCTTCTACCTTCACCAAAGAACCTATCTGTGCTCCTTCCCCTTACTCAAAAATATTTAGCCTCCTCTCGCTCTGAAGAGCGGATTTCAAAGGGATATACTAGGGTGGACAATCCATTGTTTCAAACAATGCTTGTACAGGGTCAGATATTATAGGGTGAAGGATCAACAATCCCAGTTGAGTCCCATCACACATCTACAGTTGCTCCATCAAGCTCACAACCACATCATTCACCAACACTTAGGGATTTTATCAGACAGGAAACTGAGGTTCCTCGGCCTAGTTCTCCTACTCAGACCCATGTAGCAGATGAGGCTGCATCTACATGTGTAGATGACAGACATAGAGGGGCTGCCACTACTGTCTCTGACTTAGAAGCAAGACAGGGCAGTGGTAACATACATAAGACCCTACATGCCCCATCGATTACTCACACGCTCCCAAGAGTTCCAAAACGTGAAAGTGATGATGGCAGAATGTAACCTAATGAATTGATGGAATTTACAGAATTGTTAGACAGAGTTGCAGTTTTGTAGAATGACTTAAAGCAGACAAACGCTCGGCGCCTCGCTCCGAGCTCACCCATTCAGGTGAGGTCCCCCTCTACCCCCTGATTTCCGCCCCGCCCTCGCGCTCTGTGTTGTGTGTCCTCCCCCCTCTCCTGAGCTTTTTTTATTCCCTCCCCCCCCCCCTCCCACTCACTCACAGCTCTCGGGGTCGCTAGATGAGAGTCTTGTTTGTTGTGTGATTGGATCTGTTGGATTTGAGAGTCAGCGCGCGCGTGATGTCGGAGAGGTATTGTTGTATTGCTCTCTTCTCTCAGATAGCTTGAGGGTGTATTAGAGTTAGAGAGTTGTAGAGCTATTATCTCTCATATTTATAGTTTTGGAGATGTGTTTCTGATTGCGAATGAAGATTAGATAGGAATGGTATTTGTTCTATCTCTTACTATAAATGACCAGGAGTATAAGGGAAAATAATGCCATGATAATAATAAATCAAGTGAAAGAACTATTGGAAATAATCTTACATCTTGGTCAACTACAAGAATGATACTTCACAGCAATGCTATCTGACTAGCAAACCTTTGGCTTCGGTCCAAAAGAGTATGATTCTGGACACTCAATTTTGAGTTTATATGCCTCCTGAAGAAAAGGTTTCTACCAGACTGAGCAGATATTAGTATTGCTAATGCTATCCAGTTAGTTTGTTGGTGCAGAAGTTAGTATGCTGCTGAAAGTTAGTATACATCAGAGGAGGTTGCACAGCGACCTCACCGACGGGTAAAGTTCGTGGAGGAATCTGAGCCTACACAGACCAAGACTAAAATACAGCAAGAACAAGAAAGGCTTGGGTTTGAAGAAGCTCAAAGATTACAAGAACAATTTGATGAAGAAGAGAGGCAAAGGATTGCCAGTGTTCATGAAGAAGCAAGTACTTTCAAACCTGAATAATAAGATATCATACAAGCTCAAATTGAAGCTGATGAAGAGATAGCTCACAGGTTACAAGCATAAGAAAGAGAAAGATACTCTGAAGCTGACAAAGCAAAATTGCTTGTAGAGCTTATAAATGAAAGAAAGAGACAATTTGACCAACAAAGAGCTCAACAAAGGAGGAACAGACCTCTTACACAGGCTCAACAAAGGTCTTATATGTGTAACTATATCAAGCATATGGGAATTCATACACTACAGCAGTTGAGAGGATACTCTTTTGATGAAATCAAAGTTCTATTTGAAGCAATAGTAAAGAGGGTAAATACTTTTACTCTAATGGAGAGTGTTGATACAGTTCCTAAAGTTGTAGTTGGAAGTTCAAAGAGAAGTGCAGAAGAAGAACTTGGTGAAGAAAGTTCAAAGAGACAAAAGATAGGAGAAGGATCAGAACCAGCTAAAGAATCAAAAGATAAAGAATCAGATGAAATGTCTCAAGAACAACTACAGCAGTTAATAATCATAGTTCCAGAAGAAGGGATGAATGTTGAAGCCTACAAACCAAATACCCAATCATTGACTGGGAGGTTTACACTGAAGATTCAAGAAAATACTAGAAAATCATCAGAGTGGGTGATCATACAGAGGTATATCTATTCTTTGAAGATATGCTAAAGAATTTTGACAGAGATGATCTAGTGAAACTTTAGGATTTGGTTAGAGAAAGATTTAGTTCAACAGAACCTACTGATGACAAAGAAAGAGCATTATGGGTTAAATTGAAGAGGTTGTTTGAACCTCATACTAATGACCTTTTGGAACTTCAGAGATATATGCATGATCCATTAACATGGAGGTTATATGATACATGTGGTGTTCATCATGTGTCTACAGAGACAGGATTGGATATTTTCATGCTGGCTGAGAAAGACTATTCATTGACAAGAGGACTTCCAATGTTGATGTTGGTTAATAAGCTGCAAGTGGATCAACAGGCTATTAGTAGAACAACATTCAGAGATGGCAAATGAGCTTCTAAGGAAAATCTTTATACAAGCAAACAAACCAAGACAATAAAGTGTTTGGAGCATCCTCTCAGCACATATGGTTTAATTCAGAGAAACTTGTAGATTTGAAGGTAAATCACAATTTTAAGGGAGGATTGTTGGGAATTAAACTCATACACTTAGTACTGTCAAGACAAAGACTTAGTATTGCTTAAGATTACAACTGTCAGTACTAACTAGTTAGTACTGCTAGAAGAAAGTTAGTACTTCTAGTACTAACTTAACACTGCTGGAGGAGTTATGACTGCTGCATAAAGACTTAAGACTGCTCAAGAGATAAAGACGTGTGAAGAGATATGTATTGACTTATTATGTGTTTATTCTATTTAGTTAGAAAGATATGCATATAAGATTAGAATTATAGAAGATTTGTAGTTATCTTGTAAAGGACTCCTTGGTGTATAAAAGGAGATCCTAGGTTATGATGTTAGATGCGATTTCATAGAGTTGCATGCATAGCTTCAAGGTTGTAAAGCCTAGTACTAGACAGAGTACTCATGTTATTGATCTTAATAATATTGAAGCTTTTTGTTACATCTTTGTTCAATCACATTTACTGTTACATTCATAGTTCTTCTAAGTATTAAAGAGTAGATTCCGCATACTCTTTAATATACACACAAAGTTTCTACCAAACTTGTTTTGGATTTATCCAAGGTAACTTAAACTTTACAAGCTAAAGAATTAATCATAGTTTGAGATCAACAACTAGGATGTTGTATGTTTTTCCCGTTTAATTAACTATCACATATGATTAACTAAGGTATAAAATGAATGAAGTATAATGCCACAAATGATAAAAAATGAAAAGGCACTTTTATCAAATGTATTATCGGTTTTTATTGTTATTGTTGACTTCATGTTTTACCACATGTGATATTCTAAGACTATTTGAAAACAACATCAGCCTTTAGAGTTGCCAAATCTGCCTTTGAAACCTTTAATAACTAAGATTCATTTGTGACTTAACACTGATTACTCCTGAGATTGTAATATGCCCAGTTATAAATATACCTTTTATCAACTAAGAAATACTCATGGCTTAACATTGATTACTCATAAGATTGTAATATCACCGGTGATAAATATAACATTTATCAACTAAGATTCACCTTTGTCTTAACAGTTATTACCCTTGACATTGTAATATCACCAGTGATAAATAAATGTGAACCTTTATTAACTAAGATTCACCCATGGTTCAACACTTATTACCACCGACATTGTAACATCACCAGTGATAAATAAATAAAAATAAAATCTCATGTGATAAAGCAATATAATGTGACATTAGTTATGGTATTCCACATATGATTAATATCACAGGTGATAAAGTAATATAATGTGAGACTAATTGTGGTTATTTTTGAAATTCTTAACATATAATGAATGTTATCTAATCACTTGTGATGTAATTTTGTTAGTATGATTAAAAGGGTTAATCCTTTTTAGGCAAATTATTATTTTGCTCAAAAGCAATGCAAACACTTGTTTGGATTTAAGACTACGTCAAGTTTCTATTTTCATAGTTTGCTCACTTTTTATTCATTTTGGTATTTGTAAGTAACACTTATTTATCTCTTGTGATATAACACTATAAGAAAGGATGAAGAGTATTTAAATTGTCATTCTTAGTCACTTAAGAGTAATATCTCATGTGATTAAGCAATATAATGTGACACTAATTCTGGTATTTTACATATAAGTAATATCGCATGTGACAAAACAATAGAATGTAACACTAATTATAATATTTTATATATGAGTAATATCACAGGTGATAAAGAAATAAAATGAGCAAAAATAGAGATCATTCATGTTTGGCTGATATATTACTCTAAAGTGACTAATTTTACATTTTATTACTTTATCACCTGAGTTATTACTCTAAAGTAACTAAGACAAATCATTTAAATACTTTTCAACTTTGAAACAATGTTATATAATAAATGATAAACAAGTGTCACTAACAAATACCAAAATGAATTAAAATGAATCAAGCTATGAAAATAAAAACTCGACGTATTCTCAAAACCAAACAAGTATTTTATTAATTTATATGACATGTCTAATATCATTTGTGATATTTCATAAACATATTTAATGTCTAATATCACTTTTGATATTTCAAAAACAAACAAGTATACTTTTTAGACTTTTAAATATCACATGTGATATTTCATTGCTCTGTATATTTTTTTTATATATTATCACCTATGTGTTTTCTAATATTTATATACTTTCTAACAAAATGACCAAAAGTAAACGTAATTCATGTCTGGTTATATATATTCAAATTAGACTATAAACCCGCAAATCTGAACCGTCACTAAAACATTTCTTGTGCCTGAAAAATATAAAAATATTAAAAAAACACATATGTAATAATATGTAAGAAAAATATACAAATCACCGAAATATCATGGATGATATTAAAGGTTAAAATACATACTTGTTTGTTTATGAAATATCACAAATGATATTAGACATTAACTATGTTTATAAAATATCACAAGTGATATTAGACATATCATATAACGAGGGTGACAACGGTTGCACGTTGCGACGAAGCATTTTTAAGAGTTAAAATTTTTAATATGGTAGACCAATATGGACAAAAGATAAAAATCTTAAACAAACTTAAAGTTTTTATAAATACAAAAGAGAGAAAAACAAGAGACAAGTCAAAGTTTTAATATGATAGACTAATATGGACACATTAATGCTTGCATCTTGTTATAAGTTTTATCTTAATTAGCTTTGCATTTCTCGAAAAAACTTGATGTGAGTCTTTAAGAGACCTACATTTTGAGTACATATTAATAAAAGAGTTTGCCATGGACAAATCAGAATCTAAAGCTGACTTAATTAAATAGCCATGTATTCCACTTGTAATTGTTATCAATGGTATATTAGTACAAACAGTGAGTAATGGCAATAAGGTGACATAGTTAGCTTGAACTCCCTCGTTTTGCATTCGATTAAAAAGTGATATCGACTTTTCAGTACTTTGCTTATGCAGAGAGAGCTTGCAATAATAGAAGTCCAAAGCATAATGTCCTTTTGTATCGAATCGAGGTTTTAAAAACTAATTCTGTAAAGATGTAACAAATTTTCATGCTTTAAATAGAGGTGAGCTAGAGAGGATAGCAGACATACATCTGATTTTAACCCATGACGTAAAGAATACCCGTGAATAAATTTTCCAAGACTAATAGTGCCTAACTGGACACAAGCTGGTAAAACAGAAATTAGTCACTCTATTAGACTTAATTCCTTCAACATGCATTTGTCGAAAACAATCAAGTGCCATTACATAATCACATATCCCAACATACCCCACAATCATCGTAGTCCACGAAACCTCATTCCTATCCTTCATATCATTAAAAATACGAAATGTCATAACCGAATCCCCAGCCCTCCAATAAAAATCCACCAACGCCAACAACAAAAACACTAATTTCTAAAACTTCTCATCCACAAAACAAACACTATGAATCATCTTCCCAACTTTTTCACACCCAAACCTCCCACATACCGAAACAACACCAGCAACCATAAAGCAACCTCGTTTTGGTATGAATCGAAAGACAATATAATTCAAAAACTTTATCCATATTTCACAAATTATTCGACTAAAGATAATCATAAAGCAACCTCGTTTCAGTTAAGGAATACACCGACACCTTGTTAAGTTCAAAGTAGCAGGGCCACAATAGATAGAACTTGATCTTATTGTCTAAATAAGCTAAAAACATCAAATCATTTAGTTTAAAGTCGAAGTAGAATGAACTCAGTTAGTATCGTTGGCCTCGTCTAGCCAACTTTCTGCTCAATTGCATCTTGACTGACATTATTAATTCGATGCAGTTACTAATTCAGGCTGTGGGAGCACTTATTGCCTAGTTGGGATCCTAAGTGGGGACGTATTAGCGATTTAGTTCAGTTAATAATCACAGGTACCAAATACATGAACAACAAACTAAAGGCATATACTAAACTAAATGAAAAAATAAAGCAAATTAAAGAGCATGCATCATCACACAACCATCTGAAACTAGCAAAAATGACAAGAAACTTTTTTGCCGACTCATTAGCATAACCCAAATAATGATTTTCTTGTCTTTTAAAAAACATGAAGTTCCCAGTTAGACAATTACACAAACACTTGGCATACAAGTTTCGTAAAAATACCAAATTTAATCTATAAGCATTCACTACCCCTATACATCTAGTGCAAATATCGTAACTAATTCAGTGTTGATTGTACATCTAAAATATTCTAAGAATAGCATATACAAATTTAGTAATACGGGTCGACATCGCGACCGCATTAGCATTACAACCAAATAATTCGGTTAGACAATTTCACAAACACTTGGCGGGAGGGTTCAATGATTATCTCATAGAAACCACTTGTAACGAAATCATCAATCGATCAAAAATCACAACAAAACTAACTCAAGATTAATTTTGAGCCAAAATTAACTTATAAAAACATAACACGGTTAAAAAAGATGTAATTAAAAAGTATAAATCAAAGAAAATTAACTTATCAAATGTTAATACTTACACTGTCTACTTCTAACAGCTTCCCCATCCTCTTCTTAACTCTCTCACTCACCTTGTTAGTTTCCCTAATTTCTCATCGCCTATTTCTGCTACTAAATTATCCTTCTTAGTCACATTCTTAATTTTTGAATTCTTTGATTTCTTAGCCACGACAAATTTATAATCACGGATCTTCATTTTGGGAGACGACGAGGCTACCGGGGACTGCTTCATCGTAAATCAGCTGAAAACATAAAATTAACACCAAAATGATCGAAAATTAATGCTAACCGGTCATTACTATTTAGTAGTATTATGGTGAAATTAGGGTTGGTGATGTGAGTGGATTGAATTTACAATGAAAAAAATAATGAAGGTTAATTGAGATGGGAAAGAAAGAGTAATTGGTTAGATTAGGAGAGAATAAAAAAACATGTTTTATCATGTTTAACCAATTAAATCTTAGATTAATCCTCGCTATTTGATCAAATTCAAATGGATGGTAGAGATTTGTCCTTTGGTATGTGAGGAGAAACTGGTATGCAAATGAACTTTTCTCATAATATATGATTATAATTTTATATTATTCATTTACCAAATAAATCAATCTTTAACATTGATATGGGGAGGTGTTAAAATAGATTGAAATTTGATAATCAATTTTTATGGGCTTTTGAAATTGATCCTACTTGTAACTTTGTAGTTTTATTTGGGTTGTTGGATTATGTTTTATTCACTTATTATTTATTGTCCTTCCAAATTTTTCATTGAATGTTAGTTTCATCGGTTAATTACTGTGTTTAAGGTAAGAATTCATTTCAAAACAACGAATCTGGAGGTCTGAAAAGCTTGATTAAAAAGCTAGTCATGTTAGAAAGAGAATAGAGTGATAAAAGATATTGTTTGTTTGTTAGAGAGAGAAAGAGTTTTGGTTTGCGGTAGTTTTACACACGTAAAATATATATAAAATATAAGACTTTAAAAGAGCAATTAAGAAATTTACCAAGTTACCCTTGATAAAATTCACTCTTAAAAATATATATGATATAATATATATTACGTATATTAAACCGGGTAAG
>BQNB010031191.1:0-51425 GCA_026074375.1 Tanacetum coccineum
TTGCCTTTGCCTTGATTCCCCTTAGCAGCCTTGTGCAGTTTCTTCTTTTGGTTTTTCTGGACCCTTCCTGCTCTTATTGCATGAAGTGCAGGTACAGCATATTTCTTTGGAAGTGTTTGCTCATGTAGTTTAAGCATAGCATGTAATTCATTTACGGTCTTCCCCATGTTATGCATATTATAGTTCTGCACGAATCCGTCATACTCCTTAGACAGAGACACTAAAATAAGACTCACTGCTAAGCGAAGTGACACGGGTTGACCGAGATGCTCCAAATTGTTAGTGTAGCTCTTCATCTTAAGAACATACGAGCTAACTGATTGACCTTCTTCTTGCTTGCACGCGTGAAATTCTCTCATGATTTGCAGGAGTTCCTGTTATGCCTGTTGAGCAAACATAGTTTTCAGTTCCTGAAGCATGTCATATGCACCAAGATGAGTTAGATTTCGTTGGATATCTAAGTCAATGGTCATAAGCATGAGCGAAGCAATTTCCTTTGATCCCTTGACCCATGCAGCGTGAGCTGCAAGAGCCTGAGGAGGAACTTGTTGTCTAGGAGTAGCAACAGGTGCAGCAGGGATAGGATGTTCCAAGTAGTTTTCCTTATCTTCAACTGACAGGACAATTCAAAGTTGTCAGTACCAGTCAATGAAGTTAGGTCCAGTAAGTTTTTGTTTCTCAAAGAAACTCCTGAATACCGAATTGTTTCCGACCGAGGTAGTCATCTACAATTAAGAAAAAGTTCAAACACTTAGTATTTTCGACAATTAAATTCTTAATAGAATTAACTACCTAATTAATTTTCTAATTAAGACTAAGATCCAACTTGACCTCCGACTTATTACTGAAGGTCTGACCAACGTGTAAACAAGTAGGGTAAGAGGTAAGCAACATGCGTTAATTGCATTAGATGTAACTCTTAGATTTATGAGACTTGTCAGAACATTAGTAATCATATAATAATGTCATGAGCATGTTTAGTCTCATCTTATGCCTCAGGTCCAAGGTCTAACCAAGCATACACGATTTAAGTCCACCAAGCAAGAACGGGCAAAAATTACCATAGATCTGACCTATGACAAAATTTGCCATGGGTTGGAATGACCCTAAGGTCTGACCAAAGAGGCCAAGCCAAATGCACGTGTTCTTGGTTGGCTGGCATAGCTTAAAATTTTCACATAGGGTATTCACATAAATGTGTCAAAAACGTGTACAAAGAGGCATTCAAACAAATTTGTAGCACTTATTTTAAAAGCCTTATTGGCGACATTGTAGTTATCATAGGTTCTCGGTAACTCCAATCGAACGCACAAAGAAGCGGAGAAACAGGTCAACGCGAAGCTTATTAAAAACCTGAATTCTTTATAAATGTCCGCCTTAAACTTTTCTTATAGTTTGTTCTAGTGGGTGAGCCGTACTTCCCAAGGATTCATAATGTCCAGTTTTTACTTAATCAAGAAATCAAGTTTCATACTTTAGTGTCTAACTAATTTTCTCAAAAATCAAGTTTACCGCGAAACAAATAGCAGGTCACAATGAACATGTATTAGGCGTGTAATTAATAGACCGGTTTTAACGTCATCTTTCTCTCTAAGTATTAGTCCGTATTGCATATATATTAGGCATGTAAACGAGTAATCAAGTAAACAATTATGTACATAAGCAGACAATTACAAAAGATGACATTAAATAAAAACAAGTAAACATGTAATGTATCCAAGTTCTCATACGAGTCTTCTCCAATTGGAGAACCATAAGACCCTCACTAGATTTTCATCTTTGTTCCTAGATCGCCCCATTCATCATAAGAAGTGATTGAGTAGGTCTTATGGTCGGAAAAAGGAAACGAAATCAAACTAAATATTTAAAAGATCTACTCGCCTTATTAAAAAAGATTTTATTACCATATTTAAAAAATCGAGATCTTTTATTTAAATAATGTGATACACTTTCCATTAAAAGCATAATTAAAAAGGAAACAAATCTACTAAATTAACAAGTTAATTTTACTTTCCTTTTTAACCTATATTAACTTTTAATATTTTATTCAAGATCTAGATCTACATCTTTTTTAATTATGGCAAGGATTTGCATATCTTTGCCATATTTACAAGAATACATAAATAAATAAAGTAAATGTAGCGGATCTAGTGAAAAAATTAAATCTAGGCGTGTAACTAGGCGTTTTATTTAATTTTAAGCGTGTAACCCATATTACTAAAACGAGGTAGCTCGTGATGCCACTATTGGAATTTAAGAACTAGTTAACCAATTAACTACGAGTACGCAGCGGAATGGATCTAGTTTTAGCATATAGATTAACACATAATATAAGTAAACGATTACTTACCTCTTGATCTTGAACTTGAAACAAAGTAGTGGTTACAGTTGCTCACACAATCACGTCAAACGAACACGCCAAGAGTGCTAGCCTTGACTTCACAAACCAAAACACCCTTGTGTTATAACCGATTACAAACGCACCCTTATGAGCTTGAATCAAAAACCAAGAAAACCCTAATAAGGGTTTGAACCGAAAACCCTAGAACCGAAAATCAGTTAGGGTTTTATAACCAAAACCGAATACCCTAAATAGGGTTTAGTGTATTGTCGAGCTAGGAGAACACCAACTTAACACCGCGTGTAGATCTTGTTATGTCAAACTAGGAAAACTAGTGAAAACCAAAAGCCCTAAAGGGGTGTTGGTCGAATTCGGTGAAGGGGAGAGAACCGAAAACCCTTTTTAGGTTTGAGGTTCGACCGGTTTAGTGAGAGGGGAGAGCAAGGAAAATCTTTAGTGATTTTTGAGTATTGTGAATGAATGATTATGAGGGCTAGGGGTTGGTATATATATACTACCCAAACCCTAATTCTAGATGAACTAGACTACCTCAAATCCTTATCACATAACAACTCTTTCCTTATCTCCAAAATTGAACCCATAAACCCCATTCTAGAAGCCTATAGGGGCCGGCCTTCCTTAGGGCACCCTTAGGGTTCGGGTTTTGTTCAATTTAGTCCCTTGGTTCAAATTTAAGAGTTCGTTAAGTTAGTTATTAAAAGTAACAGTAACTAACGACTATTTAAATTATATTTCGTGAAGTATAAAACGTATTCTTTGTGTATTAACGTGTATGCCCCCAATAGGCTCACATATTCCTAATGTATAACATGCGGATCCAATTCACATAATCCAACAGAAAACAACTTAACAAGGTTTTTTTTCTTTCAGAATATTGATCGTTCTAGCATTTCCATAGTTTAATGTAATGTGAGATTACTTTTTAATATATGTCAGAAGTACTAGGGAAGTGGATACAAAAGAATCTCGTTACTTTTTGTTATATATTGAATTGGATAGCTTATTTGATTACATATAATTTGCCATGGCAGAAAAGTTCATTTCACTAAATAAGACGACCGACCAAATCAACAGCCCACAACTCCACCATCAAATTAGCATCATGACTTATAGCACTACCACCCCAACCACATATGCTGCGAAACCCGCAAAAAGCAACCTGTTTTAGGAAAGCTCAAGCAGCACTTTCAAACAATCATACATTATCAACCCTAGAAGAATCCTCCTCATGTTTGCCACCTTGCGAGTACAAATATTTGTTATACAAGATTGAACTACCCCTTTGCTAATAACTACACTTAAGTTCGCTTTACGCATTGGCAGATCAAGCATTGGAACCATTCTACTGATATGTCTCACCCTTTCCATGGCCAAGTATAATGAAGAATACAACTTACACGCTACAAACCTAATACACCGTTTTTGAGTGGTAGCAATTTTTTGCTTTATGATCCTAGTGGTGCATTTGTTTATAGAAAAGAATAATGATAAGGATGAGGAGCACTATGACAAAGATAGGAGAATCTTCCTAACAAATTATGACTGATGAAGTAGTAATGGAAATAGATTGAGTAAAAAAAGCATTTGGGAATACTTTAGTTTGTGGACAGAAAGTGCAATCCTCTTTTTTTGCTCCATCTCTTTTGTATATCCATTTTTTGCTTTATGAATATGCAATAGTTAAGTCCGAAATTACTCTCATTAATGTGTTATTATATAAGTTTTGGTGCATACTAGGAACATTTCTAATGCATTGAACCTCATACACCTGAATGCTTACTGATGACGTATAGTATCCTCCGGGCCGCGAGCCCGGACCATACAATAAACAACTGGCCCAAGCCCAACATTCAGGAGGACCCAAAAGCGGCCCAACGCTAGCCGCACACGGTCGCAAGGAGCATGAGCTGCGCAGTTCCGCAAGGAATGTAATCCGCGCAGAATCGCGTGTCACTCCACGACAGATGGCCACCCGTGACTAGACCAAAAGAAGTAAGAAACAGAACATAGGGAATCGAGGGAGAACGTCAACGTTCCAAAAAGGGATAACAGATGATGATAACGATAACCTAAGCAACTACGCTACAAAGGGTGTCGATATCACCGACGTTGACCTCACAGCAACAACCCTATTATCCACTGGATAATAGGGTGAAGCTCGCCTCGTAACCCACGCACCCGACAACGACACTCACTTATATAAGAAGTTATTCAAACACTTCTAACGGTATGATTTCCGTTAGCTACTACACATATACCACATATAGCCAATACTTACTCTCACACCGGAGTCCAATCGCGGGACCTCCTCTCGCGGTAAGGATAACGGTGCTTCTTTTCTTAGCAAGAAATCTCCAAACAAATTCACTTAGTAAAAATCCTCACCTGATAGCGGGCTTGTAGTATCCGCTGTAAGCACGTTGTTCTCACCTAACCCTACAACACTATTTTTGTACTAACAAGTTGGCACCATCTATGGGCCCAAACACAACTACGTCCCAAAATCTCATCCAAAAAAGAAGATGAGCAGATCGGCAGGTCAAGCCTAAACACCCGCTAATTCCGTCGTCCAAAACACAGCAGGCAAAGGAAGCAAGCAGGCAATTGATGATGACTTCGGATACTTGCCAGAGGACAAGCTCCAGGAGATTTTTAAGAAACACTACAACCAAATCTTACCCATCATGACAGAGAAGGTCCACATAGAAAAGCTCTGGGGTGTGCAAACACGCAACATACGACGAAAGCTCCCATCGAAACTCGCAAACATGGGAAAAACTCAATTCTCAGAGTCAAAGTCGTGTGACAGAAGGAGGAGACCCAAGAAGAAAAAAGAGAAACCAAGGGACGGTTATTGCGCAAGGGGTACGCGCCCCTGCAGGGCACGAGTGTCTTCATTAGGATAAGACGTAAAGGAGTTAAACTGACTGCCGAAGAAAGCCCGTAAAGCCACAAGATGTTCACTAGGAAAATTTCCATAGGAGACGAAAACATCTTCCCACGGTTCGGGGAGTAAAAAAGATGTATACTCACGGCTAGGCAGAGGCCACACCACGGTGTAGCACGTGAGGGAAAGGAGGTGGGCCGTGTTCGATGCAGGTCGGCCGAGGACCCAGATCGCAGAAAGACATAGCAATAAATTCTATTCGAAGCTATTACATGACTCCACTGAACGTCAAAGCGAATCAAAGAGACTGAACGCATTGACGTACAGGTGCAGGCAATTGCTCAGACCGAAGAAGGTTACTTATCCGAAAAATGTGAACGACCAGGGAGGACATGGAGGTCACGGCGAAGAAACATAGATCAAAACGGTGAAGACAATCGGTCCCAACCTTGGAATATGGGAGGAAACCGATCCTTTTACAGCAAGGATTCGGTATTCGAAGTCCCAAAAAGACCCGATGCCAACTATGGTGATCCAGAAAAGACCACTTGAAAATCTTTCAGGCAGCGGCAAAAATAAAGCGATGGGCAATGCCCACCTGGTATCACATGTTCAACTCCACGCTCATCCCCCCCGCTAGGGTATGGTTCGACATGCTCCCGTCGGAATCCATTATATATGAATGTTCTATGGAAAGCGATGAGAATAGGAACTTCTCAGAACAAAAGAACTACATTAAAGACCGTGGAGATTCATACATTAAGCGAAGGAGTGGAGAGTCCGAAAGATAGCTTTTATGAACGGTTCAAAGCAGAAAGCATGCACCTCAATGGGCACCAGAATGCATGAACTCATTGGGGTCATGACAGTATAACTAACCATGGGATTTGATCAAACAGCTGAATGACTAATCCCCAAGTCCGTAGACTAAATGATGAGCGTGACAATATCCCTTTCTATGGTGAGAGGTAGGGCAACCAATTAGTCAAGGAAGAAAATACAGCCAACATGGAGACATAACGAAATGAACCACATGCCAAACTTTGACAAAAGGCTAGATTTCAAGAGCCAGCACAAATCAAGTAGGCGGCAAGACAGGTTCACACCTCTCATAAAAACTCCAAAAGAAATTATGGCAATGGAGACAGTAAAGTTTAAAGCACCGCCACCAATGACCAAACCCACAGAAAATCAGAATAAGAACAAGTTCTGCGAATTCCATAGGAAAAAAGGTCATAGCACGTATGATTGCATACATCTAAGAAGGCAAATAGAGGAGGCGGTCAAATCTGGACAGCTATCACACCTGATTAATGAAAAAAAGCAGGGGGTAAGCGAGGAGAACACGTAAAGGCCTCTAAGAAGGGGGAAACTCCCAACAAACAAAAAGCTATGGTGATCTTCATGGTCTAACACTGAAAACAAATAACCAGGCAAAAGACCACCCATAGTTTCTTTACGGGCCGCGAAATCTCTTTCCCACCCCTTGCAAGCAGTGACGGACAAGAAAACCCAATTGTGATCGAAGCTGAGGTGGAGGGGCATCTTATCCACCGCATGTATGTAGATGAAGGATCGGCCTCAGAAGTGTTATACGAGCATTGCTTTAACAAACTCCTCCCGGAAGTAAAAAAGTCGAATGATACCCACTACAAACCCACTTTTAGGGTTTAGTAGCGAGATATCTTGGCTGTTGGGACAAATATCACTGATGGTATCCCTAGGGGAGGGGGAGCACTCCACAGGTGACCTAACGAACTTCTTGGTGGTCAGATCTCCATCACCATACAACGGCATCATTGGTCGTCCTGGTCGCAGAAAAGTCCAAGCAGTTCCGTCCGCGGCCTATGGGATGCTCAAATTCCTAGTGGAGGAAGGAATAGTGACACTCTGCAGCAATATCATAATACCGACGGAATGCAGAATGGTAGTAGAAGCACCAAACGGATCTCTGCCTAAAGAACCAACGGTTATGGAAGGAGTCAAAGTGGCGATCCACCCAGAGTATCCAGAGCAAACCATCACAATAGGCGGAAGCCTATTAGAAAAAGGAAGGATGGAGCTCTGCAACCTGCTCAAAGACCACTTGGACATATTTGCTTGGAAGCCGGCAGACATGACAGGCGTTCCAAGATCCATAGCGGAACACCGCTTGAATATCCGCGAAGGATGCCAGCTCATAAGGCAAAAAAGAAGGGGAGAGGCACCTGACAGAAACAAGGCAATCCAAGAGGAAGTTACCAAGCTTGTAGAAGCTAGAATCATGAGGGATGTGCACTATCACGACTGGCTCTTAAACTCAATCATGGTAAAGAAGCACAATGACAGCTAGAGGATGTGTGTGGACTTTACAGACTTAAACAAGTCATGTCCAAAAGACTGCTACCCCCTCCTAGAGAGCAACTGGAATGTTGAATCCTTCTGTAGATATCATTTCAAATGCTTTCTAGATGCCTACAAAGGATACCACCAAATACATATGGCAGAAAAGGATGAGGAAAAGACAGCTTTCCACACTAGTCAAGGAGTTTTTTTGCTATACAAAGATGCCGTTCGGTCTCAAGAACGCTGGAGCAACATATTAGCGGCTGGTGGAAAAAGCGTTTGAAAAACAGATCGGTCGCAACCTCGAAGTCTACGTGGAGGACTTGGTAATAAAAATCCACACGGAACAAGAAATACTCAGGGACATCGAGGAAACCTTCCGAAACTTGAGAAGACTAAATATGAAGCTCAATCCCAAGAAGTGCACCTTCGGAGCGGAAGAAGGAATAAAGAACAACTTTTCAAACAATCGCAATGCAACTTCAAACGCAGGTAACAAGATAGGAGATAAAACCCTCAACACAACACAAACCTTCACCACAATATTAATGAGGCATCAACCTAATCCACTAAGATACACACACAACAGACTCTGTAACCAGCACAATTAATTAATCACAAACCCCCAACGGAAAGAACGTAGATTTCAAAAACAATACACAGTACAACAAACTGAAGACACGTATGTTATTGCGAAATTCAAATAATCCAACATGTAAACGCCTATTGGTTTCCCTCTACGGGAACTCACAAACAGTCAGCGGCATCTCGGTACGCGATCCCAACATTTAACTTTTGTCAACAATAAACAACTCAATCTCAATCAAACAAAAACACTATGTTATCAAAACCAAAAAAGACCAACCACAAACACGCCCAATTCACGTAGATTTTATCGAAACATACTCAATTAAACAAAAATCAATTGAAACTATTAATTATGTTCTACAAATGCCCCAACCAATTAAATGTATTAATAATTTACTGTGAAAGTAAAACTACAACATTCCCCGCATGACGCAGGCAAGTTGACCCTAAGGTCGATCAAGAAGATTGCTCCGATGTGCAAAATTAACCGTAACACAACGAGTTCACGAAAACAATGTAAATAGTCTGATATAAAAGTTAATAATTTTTTCCTAAGTCATTAGAGTTTTTAATATGAGAATAACCGTTTAATATTCCAACCCCTCCCCCCACTTACCCCCACTCTTTCCCATACTATCAAACACACTCCCAACACCCTATTCCATTAACCATAGACCATAAAAAAAAAAAAAAAAATATACACAGAACCACATAAACTATATCTAAAATAAACCAATAAGGCAGAATAAGGTGTAATAAATAAAACCCAATATTTTCCCCTCTTATCCTATATATATTATAATAAATAATATCACCATGTCCACTGACAAACTTCCAAGGTAAAGTACTAGCCATTTAAGTTAACATGAACATGCCATTTTCCACAATCTTCGGCCAATATCTTCCTTAATGCCACCATTTTTTTTTATGCAACCCACACTCCTACAACTCTTGGGTGTAATGAATTCATTTCCAACAGTTCTTGTACCCAGATACACTAAGGTATAATCCGAATGTGGAGTATTATGTAGTCTATCAATATGGTCTAACTCCCATGAACTTCTTTCAATTTTTCCTGACATAAGATCTCTTATAATAATATCAGTATCTTTATACTCTTCCCTACTTATCTCCACCTTGTTGAAGTTAATGTTCCTATTAGTGTCACTGGAATTTACCATAATATGCTTGATACGCTTAGCCTCACAGTGTGAATTTCCACTCATACATGAACATATCAGAACCAAAATCAACCAAATTCATTACTTCCTTGTTTCCTTTAACCTCCTCACCATGATTCTTTAAATCAATATTATTATCGAACCCTCCACTTGATTCACTTTCATGACCTTTCTCATCTTCACAATCCACCACCCAATTAACACCCACTATTCTTGACTCATCCGATTCCAATTCCCTATTTTTACCCTCCTCTTCACAAACTTTATCAGAATCCACTATGGAATCGTCAATCTTGTCTAGCTTAAACCCATTTTCAACAAACTTTTCCCCATCAATTTCATCCACCTTAACAAATCCACGAGAACAATTACCAAACAACTCAAGTTTATCACGTTCTGCATCCATTTTCTTCAAAAGATTATATGTTGTTTCTTGCACCGTAGCTAAAGCATAAGCATCCAAAAAACTTCTAGGTTTAAACCATTTAACCCTTTCCTCTATTTCCGGTTGCAACCCAAAAACAAAGAGGTCAATAAGATACCCCTCATCCAAATCCAGGATTACTAACATGATATAAGCAACAGTAATACTCCTTAACTGTACATATCCTTTTCAAGAGTTTATTCACAGACAATTCATCAAACACCTTGTCAACACCAACATCTAAACTAGTATCGCTAGTAAACATCATAAATCCTATAACAATGGCAAGTACACGTGACTTACTAACTAACTTGGTCAAGATCGCTTACCTTGAGAATGGAATAATGATGATAACAAAACTGTACGACATTGATCGGAGAGGTAACGGAATTGTGTGGTTATAACAGAATTTTGGTTGTTGTAATAGAATTCCTGATTATGGTTGTAACTGTGTAACAGAATCAATGGCAGAATGGAGCTTCTTTGCCAGGAAAGAGCTCTGATACCAACTGTAATGTACAAATAGTAACAATGATAGAAATGATAGGGCTAATTGCACAACCAGGAATCAAAGATCTAGAACATGATTCAAAATTGTGAATTAATGGAATGTATGGGATGATTGTATTATGAGTTGAAATGGAATGGTTACAGAGTTTAGAGAGAAAGGATTACAAGTTCAAAACATGAGAAATAACAAATGAGAGGTTACAGACTAATTTATAAAGAAATAGGCGAGAGATTCGGTTGGAGTGTTGACTGGTCAAACTTGCATGTAAACTCCCCCTGGTTGGCTGCCACGTGTCCTTAGTGGAAATGGATCATAACACATGCATAGGAAAAGCACACATGTGCTTAAGCATGCAACATAATTGAAAAAGGGTTTGTAACCCATTAGTTTCGTATGACTTTTAAGGAGACATAATGTATGACTGAATTTAGGGATATCATGTGTCGCATGTATTTTGTGGTGTGTGATTAATTATGAGACTAGGGTGGGTATTTATATAGGCACCAAACCCTGGTTCTAGATAAACTAGAATACCTTCAATTCTTTATCACATTACAACTCTTATCTTTTATCTCCAAAATTGACTCCAAAACCCCCTTCTAGAAGCTTATAGGGTCACAATAGGACTCCCATAAGGTTCGGGTTTTGTCAAATTTAGTCCATGTCCGGTTTCATATTTAAATAGGTCCCGTTAAGTTATGTAAAAATATAACGGTAACTAACAGTTATTTAAATTATTACGTGAATCATATTAAACCTTTAATAAATAAATAAATAAATATTAAATGTTTAATAAACGTACTCTTCGTGTCTTAACGTGTGTGCCCCCAATAGGCTTACATATTTCTGGTCGTATAACATGCATATCCGACTCTCACTCACCAACACTAATAATCACCTAACATAAATCAACACATTATATGTTTTGGATTAACTAATAATCAACTACTGTAATATAGATTTTTATAAGATTAACTAAAAATCATATAATGTAAATTAATACATACATGCAAATCATCTACGTAGTAATATAAATCAATACATACATGAAAATCATCTAGTAATTGTTGGAATGTGGTAGTTGGTTCCGCGTTATACGTTAGAAATACGTGAGCCTATTAGGGGCACACACATTAGAATACGAAGAGTATGTTTTTACTTCACGATAAATATTTAAATAGTCGTTAATTTACGTTACTTGTATAACTAACTTAACGAGTATTTTAAATAATATATCGATGGACCAAATTGAACAAAACCCGAACCTTAAGGGTGCCCTAAAGTGGCTGGCGCCCTAGGTGGTTCTAGAATAGGTTTTTGGGTCTATTGTGGAATAAGGAAGGATGATGTAATGTGGAAAAGATTTTAGGGGAATTATAGATTTATAAATTAGGTTTGGGTACTATAAATACACCAACCCCTAGCCCTCATAATTATTCATTCATAATACGTAAACTCACAAAAAGTTCTCCCTTGCTCTCCTCTCTCCCTAACCGATCAAACCTCAAACCCTTTAGGGTTTTTGGTTCTTCTTTCTTCACCAAATTCGGATACACCCTCAAGGGGTATTCGGTTTTTATTGTTCTCCTTGTTTGACGATTCAAGATTAAACACAAGGTGTTTGTTTGGTGCTTCCTTGTTCGGCGATTACATAAACCTAAATTTGGTTTTCGGTTTGTTGATTTTCGGTTCAACCGAATTAGAGAAAACCCTAATTAGGGTTTTACGATTTTTGGTTCAAGGTTAACAAGGGTGTTTGGTTTCGGTTCAAGCTCAATAAGGTGCGTATGGATTTGGTTATAACACAAAGGTGTTAGGTTCGTGGAGTTTAGACTAGCAATCTAAACATACTTGGTTGACGTGTTTATGTGAGCAACCGTAGAGGCAGTAATTTAACCGCTAACTCGTTTTCAGGATCTAAGGCTAAAAGGTTAGTTTACTTCCTTTTATTATGTGTTAATCTTTATGCTAAAATTAGATCCATTCCCGCTGCGAACTCGTAGCTAAACTAGTACCTAGTTTGTTAAATCCCAACAGTGGCATCACGAGTCAACTCATTTTGGCATTAGGGTTACACGTTTTAAATTAAATTGTATGCCTTGTTACACGCCTAGTATTATCTGGAGACGTATTAATTTTAAATTTATGTTTTCTTACAAATCATGGCAAAGATTAAGCCTACCTTGCCATAAATGTAAATAAAAGATGTAGATCCTGATCTTTGAAACTATTAAATTGATTAAAATAGGTTAAAAAGGAATTACAGATTAAATTGTTTAACTAGGTAGATTATTACTTAGATTATAGATAATCACACGACTATAATATCTAAAGATCTGATTTTAATTATATGGAAATAAAATCTTTTATTTTTGGAAACTAGATCTTTTAAATATTTAGTCTGATTTTGTTTCCTTTTCGGCCATGAGACCTACTCAATCACTTTTGTGATGAATGAGGCGATTATAGGCACATATATGAAAACCTAGTGAGGGTCTATTGGTTTCTCCAAATTGAGAAGACACCAAGAGAACTCGATATTACATGTTTACTTGTTAATTTAATGTCATCTTTAGTATTTGTTTGCTTATGTGCATATGTTTACTTGATTACTTGTTTACACGCCTAATATGTATGCAATACGGACTAATACTTATAGAGAAAGATGATATTAAAACCGGTCTATTAATTACACGCCTAATACATGTTCATTGTGACCTGCTATTTATTTCGTGGAAAACTTGATTTTTGAGGAAAATTAATAAGACTCTAAACTATGAAACTTGATTTCTAGATTAATTAAAAACTATACATTATGAATTATTGGGAAGTACGGCTCATCCAATAGAACAAACTATAAGAGAAGTTTAAGGCTGACATTTCTAAAGAATCTAGGTTTTTAATAAGCTTTGCGTTCACCTGGTTCTTCGCTTCTTTGTGCGTTCGATTGGAGTTACCATGAACCAATGCATTACTACAATGTCAACTATAAAGGTTTTTAAAATAAGTGCTACAAAGTTGTTTGCATGTCTCTTACCTCTTTATACACGCTTTTAACACGTTTATGTGAATACCCCTATAAGAAAATTTTAAGTCTATGACAGCCAACCAGGAACACGTGCATTTGGCTTGGCCTCTTTGGTCAGACCTTAGGGTCATTCCAACCCATGGCAAATTTTATTCACTGGTCAGACCTATGGCTATTTTTGCGCGTTCTTGCTTGGTGGACATAAATTGTGTATGCTTGGTCAGACCTTAGACCCGAGGCATAAGATGAGAACTAAACATGCTCATGACATTATTATATGATTACTAATGTTATGACAAGTCTCATAAATCTAAGAGTTGCATCAAATGCAATTAACGCTCGTCGCTTACCTCTTACCCTACTTGTTTACTCATTGATCAGACCTTTGGTAATAAGTGGGAGGTCAAGTTGGATGTTAGTCTTAAAGAAGAAAATTAATTGGGTAGTAATCTATTAAGAATTAATAATCGAAATATACTAATAAAAATGAACTCTCTAAATGTAGATGACTACCACCGTAGTAAACAATTCGTTATTCATGACGTTTAATTGAAAAACAAAAATTAACTGGACCAATTTCATGTGTAATGGTGTACCGAGCATCTTCGATTGTGCTATCAGTTGAAGACAAGTTACCATTCTTGGAGCAGCCAATACCGCTATGCCAGTTCCACCTGCTGGACAAGTACTTCCTCTGGATGTCCTAAACACCACACTGCTTGGGTCAAGGCTTTAAAGAAATTGTTTGGTCTTAATGCTTTATGATGCAGGATCCATATATTTCAAAAAGAATCTGGAACACTTGGAGCATATGATGATCAAAATGAGACAGAAAACGTTGTATGCACAACAGGTATATAAAATTCTTTAGACCGTAGTGTGAGAGAATTACACCTTGCAAACAGAAGATGACATGTTCTGTAAGCTTCTTACGTTTCTCAAATAAGAGTTATATAACAATTTTGACGTCACAGTTATTCCACATGACTCAAAATGTTAAACAAACTTCGCGCAAAACGATATTTAAATTTAATGATCTACATGTTATTTGATAATAACAAATAATAATGTCATACTATGTAAAGTTTACGTAACAAGTTATTTAGTCCGAAAGTTAAACTGACGAAGACTTAATCACTAAGGTATGAAAATGACATTATAAACATAGTTTAAAGAATCAAAGAAAAATATTACATTTGCATAAATTATTTCTATCAAATGATTTAACATAACACATGAAAATTATAAGCTAGTATATTAATCATATAATACTAAATAGGATAACCAAAGTAAAAACAATCTTTCTTCTAATCTTCCCAAATCTAGACAATTCTTTCTATTCTTTAATAAATATTTACTTCTAGAAGAATCTATTAAACTATTTTTAATAAGTACAAAATAATAGTTTGAAGAAGATTAGGGGTTAATTCACTAATGACAAATGTATTGATCTCACTCCTCTCCACGGAATCCACCAAATGCCACTGCAACGGATCCAGGGATGGTGACCGTAGTCGCACGTCTTGTTCCCCTGGGACAAGATTTGAAATTCAAATGATTGCCTATAAATACCAACCTCACTCTTTCATTTAAAACAACTCTTGACAAATATGTTTCTTATACATATTTTATCTTTTGCATATTCTTTGATCATTATACTTCTTACATAATCCATTACAAGTGATAAACTCATTTCACTCTTTAGTGAAGAACACTCATTGTGTCATCACATTTGTGATAATCATTAATCTTGTATATCTTGTGTTGTGTGTATCATATGTGTATGATAGGTTAGTAATAGCTCAAAATACATATCGTGATTAGATTGGTTATCACGAATAGTACTCGATATTTAGCTTAGTACCGAAAAAAGTGAAAGCTACGTGTACGGTTTTCTCCGCCTAAAGGGAGCTTGTTGACATGGTGAAGATAACTCTCAAGTTGGGTACTTGGGGAGTGGATTAGGGCGAAGAGGTGCTTCGTAGCCAAACCACTATAAATCATTGTGTCATCGGTTTGATATTTTTTATCTTTACTTGCTTATATTTTGTTGTTAGTTTTTTATTTATTGCATCGCTATCATATACACTTGTGTATATCTTCTTGAAATTCACATAAGTCACACTCAAGTTTTAATTTTTATAAAGGTAAAAACTATTCAACACCCTCTAGTTTCGCAATTGTTATCAGAAGCCAAAGTCACCCCAAGATCTTTAACGTAATAGTACATTAAAGCTTGAATCGACTATGATTCAGATAAATATCTAGAAGGTAAATCTATGCAAAGACCAACTTCTTTTATTGAAAGTGATCATTATTATTTAATTAGAAAAATAGATTTTGAAACTTATGGAAAAGCAAAAGTATTTAGATCTTTGGCATATTAATATAGGATGTAGATTTTTCCACTGGATTGCCAAAAAGAATAACCCAAGTTTTAGAGGTATAGATCTTTAAAAACACTCCAAAGATCTTAAAAATAAACTTGACAAAAAATAATGAAGCCTAAAAGAGGTTATTAACAATGCTTTACCTAAAAAGGAAACGAAAGGAAATTTTATGTGTAAAACGACTAAAATATTTGGCAATCGTTGTTAATCACACATCAAGGTAATAGCCAAGTAAAGGATAATAAAATTGATCTTCTTGTTCAACAATATGAACAATTTACAAACTATGAATTAAGAATAAATTGATAGCGTTTTGCTAAGATTAACACTATTAAACAAGTCCCTAAGCCTCTGATGAAGGTTTCTCTAGAAAGAACTATGTTAGGAAGTTTCTTAAGGCTCTACATTCTAAATGGAGAGCAAAGGTCACGGCGATTGAAGAGTCGAAAGATTTGTCATCACTAGCTCTAGACGAGTTTATCGGCAATCTAAAAGTACATGAAGTTGTCATGGAAAAGGATTCCAAAATTTATAAAGGCAAAAAGGAACAAATTAAGTCCATCGCCTTGAAAGCTAAGAAAGAGTCTAGTGATGATGAAACTTCAACATCCGGAAGCGATGACGAAGAATATGCTATGGCCGTAAGGAACTTTAAAAAGTTCTTTAGAAGAAAAGGTAAATTTGTTAGGCAACCAAGAGAAGAAAAGAAATCATTCCGACAAAGAGATGAGAAGAAAGGAAAGAGTGACCGCAAATGTTTTAGATGTGGTGATCCAAATCATCTCATTGGCGATTGTCCAAAGCCATCTCACAACAAAGATCAAAAGGCCTTTATTGGAGGATCTTGGAGCGATAGCGAGAATGACGCCGAAGACAAAACCAACGATGAAACTTGTCTCATGGCTCAATCGTCTAATGAGGTAACTCTTAACTCTTCTTACTATAGTGATAATGCATCTTCTCTTGATAATGATAATATGCAAATTGAATACGATAGCTTATGTGAAATTAGCTTAAAAATCATTAACAAGAATAAAATTTTGAAAACTAAAAGAGATCTTTTAGAAAAAGAAATTTTAGAACTAACGAAATATAAAAAACTTGAGAGAAGTAAAGAAATTGAAATTGCGTGTAAGTCATGTGATGAACTTAAATCGGAAAACGCCAAACTTAAAGAAACTCAAGTTAAATTTGATAAAAGTGCTAATACACTTAGAGAAATGTTAGATAATCAAAAGTCATCTAGTTGTAAAATAGGTCTAGGATTTGATAATAGTAAAGCATCAACTAGCGGAACTAAAATTATGAGTTTCGTTAGATCGTCGGCTGAAAACGCGACGGACGGATCCACCATTATAGGGCACGGATCCACCATGCCTGGATCCGTGAGTCGCAACGACGACCAAAAAGGGACAGAACACGTTTTTAGTCCACCCTTGTCCTCTAGATCGGATTTTGTTATTACTAGGAAGAAACTAATACATAATAGCATTGATATGTCAAAGAAACCGTCTTTAAAACCATCACTCAAAAGTGGTATAGGTTATGTCAAAACCGAGTCTAGATCAAAAACACCTCCACCTAGGAGAAACATTTCTTCTCAACCAAGATACAACTCACCTCAATCAAGGAGAAACTCTAGACAACCAATTCATCAAAACTTCTATCCTATGATTAGGAACAACCAACAAAATCAAGGCTTTGTACATATGGGAAATTGTATCCCATTTCAATATCCCAATCAATTGCAACAAATGCAAGGGATGTACAACACTAACATTTTCGGACCCATAAGATATTAGGGACCAAACGCTTGAATTTGTTTTTGTTGAAATAGGTATGCTTAAGAACATGCTTGGAACCGGATGAGTGGATCAAAGATAGTAGTTGCTCCAAACATATGACCGGTAACATTAATTTATTCTCTACCTACAAAGCATACGATGATGGAAACATTGTTTTTGGAAGTAACTTGAAAGGAACGATCATAGGCAAAGGTACGATCTCTAATGACTCTCTCACCATATCTAATATAGAACACGTAGATAACTTAGCCTTTAACTTAGTGTTGGCCAAATTTGTGACAATAAGTGTCAAGTATATTCACGGTAGAAGAGAGAAAATAATTAAATATGTAAAATCATAGGAAATGGAATTAGGAAAAAGTCTGTAGTAATGAAATTAGGAAGATAATTCTCAAGACAATTATGGACATCGCCACGATAGTGGAAAATTCTACGTTAAGACAAAGAAAGACTTTGGTCACACAAATATGCGTTTAATTCAATCATTGTCATCTAAGGAACTAGTTAGAAACTTACCTAAGCAAAATACGATAAACATTTTTGTGATGCTTGCAAAATTAGGAAGCAAGGCTCAAGCAAGACAGACAAGCTAAAAATATGGTATTTTCCACTAAAAGATTTATGAACTAATTACATTAATGGCCTTGTTATGTCCCATCGCTTATAAAAGTTATGGAGGTAATTCATACACCTTAGTTGTAGTAGATGATTACTCTATGTATACATGGACTAAGATTTTCTAAAGATAATAATGAAAAGCCATTCGAGAAATTTAAAATATTAAGTAGGAAAATTGAAAACCAACTAGGTAGTTCTATAATAGCTATTAGAACGGATCATGGTCAGGAATTTAATAATGAGGTACAATTTGGAGCCTATAGTGATGCACAAGGCATTACTCATAACTTTTCGGCTTCACGTACTCCACAATCAAATGGGGTAGTAGAAAGAAAGAATAGGACCTTACAAGAATGTCTAGCCATGCTTAATGAACAATCAATTCCACAAAAGTTTTATGTGTGTAATACCGATGATACGTCCAACTTATATATTAAATATAAAATTAAATCGACCCAATCCCTAAGATAAACCCCTATGAAATATTTAGAGGTAGGAACCCCCTTAAATATTTCAAAGTGTGTTTAGAACAAAGTGCAACCATTTTAAATACTAAAGACTATTTAACCAGTTTGACGCCAAATCATACGAAGGTGTTTTTTCTAGGGTAATCTCAAAATAGAAAAGCTTATGTAGTATTAATAAACACTCTAGAGAAATTCGAAGAATCACTCAACGAGACATTCGGAAGAAATTGCTCCTACCAAATTATCAGCCCATTGAGTTGATGATGATGTGGGTGAAGAAGAAGCTATTAAAAAGAAATACCAAAGTATTAAATAATAAATAATGAAAAGATGAGTCGATAGAAGTTGCCCGAAATGTTAACATTAATGAGTCCAAGAATCCATCCACTATGATCAAGTCATAGAAAGCATAATCAAGACATTAAGAACACCAAGCCCAAAATCATAGCAAATTCTTTCTGATTAAAATCTGACTAATAAAACCCAAAATACAATGAAGCTTAAATGATAAAATTGATTGTAGCTATGCAAGAAGAAGTAATCACTTGTAGCTAAATATGTTTGAGGAATTGTCCATCTACCATAAGTCAAATCCAGTCATTGGAACAAAATGTGGTCTTTAGAAATAATTAGATGAAACGTTATAGTATCTCGAAATTAGGCAAGATTAGTGGCACAAGTAATATAATCACCAAGAAGTATAGATTAGAGAAACAAATGCCCGGTAGCTAGATTAGAGTCAATTAGAATACTTCTTGCTATTGCTTGTGCAAATGATTTTAAACTATATCAAATGGATGTAAAAAGTGCTTTTCTAAACGATTTTATAAACGAAGAGGTTTATGTTGCTCAACCTCTAGGGTTCATTGATTTTCAAAAACCAAACTATGTTTATAAACTTAAGAAAGATTTATATGGTCTTAAGCAAGCTCCTAAAGCTTGGTATGATAGACTAAAAGCATTTTTGATAAAACACGAATATTCAATGGGAATGGTCGATAACACACTTTTTACTAAGAGATCAAAATCACACCTTGTCATTGTTCAAATATATGTCGACGACATTATATTTGGTTCCACGAGTCAAAACTTGTGTGATGATTTTGCAAGAGTTTGAGTTGAGTATGATGGGCGAGTTGAACTTCTTCTTGGGTCTTCAAATCAAACAAATGAAAGACGGAATATTTTTTAATCAATCCAAATACATCAAGGAGATGTTAAAGAAGTTCGGGTTGGAAGATTCTAAACCAACCAAGACGCCGATGTCAAAAAAGATCAAGCTCACTAAAGACGATGAAGCCGACTCCGTGGATAGCTCTAAAATCAAGGAGTTGGTAGTTACTTACTTAAACTGCTAGAGGCGCGATATTATGTTTAGTAGTTTACTTATGTGCACGATTCTAGAAATCCTAAGACTACCCATTTAGAAGCCGTTAAGCGTATATTTAGGTATATTAGAGGAACTAGTCACTTAGGATTATGGTATCTGAAAGGAACCGGAATAGAAACTATAATTTATGCCGACTCCGACCACACAGGCGATTACGTTGATCGTAAAAGCACTAGTGGCGTTGTACGTTTCATGGTAGGTTGTTAACAACATTGTATCGCTAAGAAACAAACGACCCTTGCTATCTCCACGACCGAAGCCAAATACATATCCGCCGGTAAGGCATGTCAACAAGCACTATGGATGAAACAAGCTCTCATCGACTACAACATACACCTCGACGATGTTTCGATTATGTGCGACAATAAAGGCGCTATTGACTTAAGCAAAAACCCCGTACAACACTCTAGAACTAAAACCTATAGAATACGACAACCACTTTCTACGTCGATAATGTCCCAAAAGGTCATAATTTCTCAATCGAGAAAGTTGCATCAGAAGATAATATAGCCGATATATTTACTAAGCCTTTAAAACGTGAAGTATTTAATTATTTAAGATTAGGATTAGGAATGATAGAACTTATCATGGAAAGTTATTCTTCATCATCTAAAAAATAATCGTAAGCGGAAATTTAATGAAGTAATTAATCATTATTCAAAAGATGTTAATTCTCATTACAAGTTCCAATTACAAAACTTCCGATCGTGAACATATCGAGATTAGAATTTTATTAGATTAAGAATATATCAATAAAATGACCATAGATATTTTCAAAATCTACATGTATGGTCAATACATGAAAATTACAAAATCGATTAAAAGGATGAAAAGAACAATCATCAAATTGCAACTCATACTTGTGTTGACGATGTTTTGTTGAATCTAAATGTTCACAAAGGATTGTGTTATTAGTAATGATCAAACTTATGCTAAAAGATAACACACTCCTAGTAGGATCGACTACGTTGAAATTCCATCTGGAAATTCACGACAAGTTGCACGATTTGTTCAAAACTTGAACGTCGACTCCGAAAATTATATCACATACTCTTAATAGTATATATAACTTACTTCAATTGCCAAAAACAAAACACCATATCTTAATTTGCTCAAAAATCAACTTTGTCCATATTTTTGGACATTTACGGACCACAGATCCACCATAGGGAGATCCGTGCGTTATTTTGGTGGATCCGTGTGTCACTGATGGCGGGTAAATAACTGATTTTGAACAAATTGGGACCACAACAAACATAAAATAAACATACACACGAACTAAAACACTAAAACCCTCAAGCATACATAACTCTAATCGACAATTGGAGCAACTAATCTACAAGATCATCAACTAATCAACAAACTAAAACACAATCTAGTCCGATTTACATCAAATCCTATAATTTGATGTTTTTTGATTTTTAATTTATTTACGTTAACAATTTAGAACTAAGATATACCAATTGATCGACTACTTTGCAACTCCAAAAAAGCAAGTTGAAGTGATTCACCAGAATTGATTTTTGACAAAATCCCAGTTATGATTTGCTTCTAGGAATCTTTTTCAAAACAGGGATTGTATTAATTACATTGTAAAACAACACAAAACATTTTCTTTAAGTATTTGGACTCATAATGCAAACACGAATGCATAACTCATAATCATAGTTTCGTTCCATACATTAATGAGCAAAAAACAACTCAAGGTTTGTGCATCAAGGTTGCTTATTTATTATTATTATATCACAATTTTTCCAATTTTTGTTAAGTCCAGCAAACCGCAACACCGCACATCAAAATGAAAAACAACACTTTACATCTCATTTAATCACTCATCGAGTAATATCATTTATAATATTTCTTATTGAAATCACATTACAATTATCTAATATCGAAATGTCATATGAAAGACTTGCTAGTCGAACAATTCATGAGAAGAGTCATTTGATAAACACGTTCAACCCTCAAGTCCAATCTATGAAGAAATTTTCCTCAAAAATGGATTCATCCTTCACCACTTAGATGTAAAGAATACAAACGAAATTTCTTGTTGAACTCTATCGTTCTTTTCAACTATATAAATTAAACAATGAGTGGTTTGTCTCGTTCAATATCTATGAAGAAAGATTCCTCTTTACTTTAAAAGAATTCGGATTCCTTCTAGATCTTCCTAACGAAGGACACTCCTTTTATAGCAATGAATGGTCACTCACATCCATTCTAAATCATAATAACACACAAACAAATGATCCACTCTTTACAAAACTGGGTCATCCCTCTTCAGTCATATTCAACATAACCAAGAAAAGAATCAATGGAGAAAAATACGACACACATTACCCAAATACCCTTTACACTGATGAATTGTGTCCTTATCTCAAAACCACGGAAATTGTTATAAGACAAAACATCCTCTGTACCAATGAACCTAAAATACAATTGTCTGCTTGTGGAGCATACATGCTTTATTGTATCACCACCTCCACTCCATTTAATCTGGCATATTTCGTAGCAAAACGAATGCTACACTCCAAAAAACTCTCCTGAATGACCATACCGATAAGAAACTTCTTCAAAGCTACTCAAAATATTTAAAACTACTCGTTTTCTCTCTCAAAGAAAACAATCAACTCGTCACAATCCTTTAATAGGACATGATTGACAAATTCTCTTCCAAAGATGAAATCATTAAGATTATCGTTGCGCCCTTGCATGATCATGATCATCCCAATGGTAACACAAAAACAATATGTAAAAAGAAACTTTAAGAATCATAACTAAACTACGATAAATTAGTATGTTGAAACATTAATAAGGAGAAAGAGTGTGCTCGTAGATTAGATTATGTGTGTTAAATTGTACGCTTAACTTCAGGATGATAATGATGCTTGCATGATGATTTATTTTCTTTGGGGGGCATAAATGCATGTTCTGGTCATTATTAAATGAAAACTTGCGACCACATTACGAACCACATATTGGTATATCCTTCCGCAAATATAGTGTATCCGTGCTCAACCAAACCAGCGCCAAAATTCGAATTTTTTTGATTTTTAACTTTTTCTACTTTATCTTATAACTATGCTATATGATACTATGTGGGATCTTAAACCTTAGGATATAACATGTTTTCCATATAATCCAAGAACCATTATACAATTCATATCACCACTTTTCCTTTATAATCATCATCCTCAAACACCATTTTCCTCACATCTTACTTACACTTCTTACTTACAACCTTGCTAGTTCACAACCATGACTAGTTCATCCAAAACCAATTCACCAAACTTCAAAAGAAAAACCGCAATAATGAGTGTCAAGTATCCAAACTATGTCAATCTCACATCCTCAAGTGAGGAACAATCAAATGAGAGAACACCCTC
Organism: Tanacetum coccineum; assembly: GCA_026074375.1. Classification (NCBI taxonomy): domain Eukaryota; kingdom Viridiplantae; phylum Streptophyta; class Magnoliopsida; order Asterales; family Asteraceae; genus Tanacetum; species Tanacetum coccineum. Next base: position 23,363 of record BQNB010031191.1, read on the forward strand.
ACCACCTCCTAGAAAGAAATCCCTTTCACCACCACAAGCTTCATCAAAATCCATCTCTAGCAAGAGTACACACTACACCTCCTCATCATCACCAAGTGAGTCTCCGACACCAACTCACGTTGTACCTCCACCAAAACTTTATTTTGTCATTTCGATAAAACTTGAACCTCAAGAACTTCCTCCACCACAAATGTCACCAAATGATCCCTATGCTCAAACCATGGATAATTGGCTACCGGGGCCCTCTAATCCATCTTCACCACCACGTATCTCACGACCACCTCCCGATTTTCTAAATCCACCCCCAGATTTGAACCATTACCATCAACCCAACCTTTGTTTGTTAACATTAACAACGACACACATCTCCTCCAAAACAATGCACCTCCACTAGAAAACATCCACCATCCACCACCAAATCTTGGAAATCAAGATTTTCCCAATCCTCCTAACATTTTGGATTTTGTTCATCCAAATGACATTCCTCACCTCCACAACACGTTTTGTCAATGTTGTAGCACCACAAGGCATGAAATCCTAATGCTCTGAAACCCTGTCAACTACATGTTCTCATACATTCGACACCACCTCGGTTCTTCAACACACCCACCTTACTTTCCGCATTAACCGCGTGCAAATCTCACCTCACCCCTCGGATTATATAGGAAAATGATATATCCCAAGATTTAGGACTTTTAATTGTTTTCTTCATTTTTTTGTTTATCATGTAATGGCGTTTAAATCCAGTTGAATGTTTAATCCCTTATAATGGATTAAGCAATATTTTATTTTGTTGTGTTGTTGATGGATGTTCATTATGTATATGTGTGCATTTGTGATTGTCATATATATATTTGCTTGCCTACTGACTTTTTTTTGTAGCAACGCATACATAACTCGATTCCTTGGTGCCCCAAGCGAGGGGGGCATCCACCAAGGGGGAGCACTAGCAATTAGTCTTTATTTTTACTTTGCATTCGTAACCAAGTGACTTAGCATTCGTCAAAAACAAGACTTGCAAGGACCACCTCTACAACAATTTTTGCTTCGACAAAAAAGGGGAGAAGAAATGTAAACTCATCTACTAAATACTTATTTAGTAACTTTTAAATAAGCATGAGTTTATATTTTGTCATCATCAAAAGCGGGAGATTGTTAATACAAATATTCGCGCCAAAACGATATTTATATTTAATGATCTTCATGTTTTGATAATAACAAATATAATGTCATACTACGTAAAAGTTTACGTAAACAAGTTATTTAGTCGAAAGTTTACTTGACGATGACAAATCACTTAAGGTATGAATATGGCATTATTAAACATAGTTAATGATCAAAGAAAAATATCATCATTTGCATAAAACCTTTCTAATCAAATGACTTAAGTTAACACATGATTAATTATAAGCTAGTTATATTAATCATGTAAGACAAAATAAGATTAACCATAAGTGGAAACAATCTTTCCAAATATTTCTAAATCTTCCCAAATCTAGAAAATCTTTCCTTATTGGTGATAAGAAATATTTTGTTCTAGAAGAATCTAATAAACTAGTTTTAATAAGTACAAAACAATATTTTGTATAAATTTGGGGTTAATCATAAAATGACAAATAGTTGTCCCAGCGCCACCAACGGATCCACCAAATACTTAGGACGGATCCAATAATAGGTGGATCCGTGGGTCGCAGGTCACAGCTGTCTGGGACAACACTTGAATTTCAAAGGCTTGCCTATAAATAGCAACCTTAAGCTTTCATTTTAAACAACTCTTGACAAATATTTTTCTCATACATCTTTTATCTTTTATATTCTTTGATCATTATACTTGTTACATAATCCATTACAAGTGATCAACTCATTCCACTCTTTAGTGAAGAACACTTAAGAAGACGTCAAGCTTCAAGTGTTAATAGTTTAGTTGTGTCATCACGTTTGTGATAATCATTCATCTTGTATATATTGTATTGTATGTTGTGTGTATCATATGTGTATGATAGAAGAAATATCTCTTCTCAACTAAGATACAACACACCTCAATCTAGGAGAAACTCTAGACAACCAATTCATCAAAACTTCTACCCTATGAATTATAACAACCAACAAAATCAAGGCTTCGTACATATGGGAAATTGTATCCCATTTCAACATCCCAATCAATTGCAACAAATGCAAGGGATGTACAACACTAAATTTTTTGGACCCATGAGATATTGGGGACCAAACGCTTGAATTTGTCTTTGTTGAAATAGGTATGCTTGAGAACATGCTTGGAACTGGATGAATGGATGAAAGATAGTGGTTGCTCCAAACATATAACCGGTAACAAGAGTTTATTCTCTACCTACAAAGCATACAATGGAGGTAATGTTGTTTTTGGAAGTAACTTAAAAGGAAAGATCATAGGCAAATGTACGATCTTTAACTACTCTCTTACTATATCTAATGTAGAACACGTAGATAACTTAGCAACAGAGAACCAAAAGACCCTCACTAGGTTTTCTGCTAAAGTGCCTAGATCGCCACATCCATCATATAACATGATTACGTAAGTCTTAAGGCCAGGATAATGAAAAGAATAGAAGACTTAAAACTCTCAATTAACTGTTAATTTTAAATCTATTCTTAATCAATCTATTTTAACTAGCAATAAGGCAAGATTCTAGGTTTTTATTTATTTTTTATGGCAAGATTAGCATATTGTTGCCATAATTTTCAATCAAAACAATAAATAAAGGTTTCTCATGTAGTTCTAGCGTGTTATATAAGTGTGTAACCTATAACACCAAACAAGGTTGGCTCGTGATGCCACTGTTGAGATTTAATAACTAGTAAACCATATTTACTACGGGTACGCATCAGATGATCTAGTTTGATGACAATGATTAACACACGTATAAAGAAAGAAACACTAACCTTTTATTAATAAATTAAAGCCAATCAAGAGAATCTTTTAACCTTGAAACTTTTTGTGACTAAGTTGTTCATATCTATGGTATGCTCACAACAACACGTCAAAAAAATACTACTCCCAAGATGGCTAGTCCTTTTAAAATTACACACTTCAAACGTTTGATCGAAACACCGAGTGTTACACCTTTCTTGAATCGAAAACCACAAACAACCTTTGTATATGAACCGAAAAACACAAACCCTAATTAGGGTTTTAAGCAAATTCGGTTAAACCAAAATTCAATAAATCAAAACCCTAAAGGTTTCAAATTGTTGTCGACCTAGAGAACAAAATAAACCAAAACCCTTAATTAACTTGAGCTTATGATCGAGCTTGTGGGAATCCAATCACACCAAAACCCTTTTAGGGTTTTCATCGAAATTAATCAAGAGGAGAAAAGAAACTGAATTTCCCTTTAAAGGTTTTACCGAATTTAGTTTTAGGAGGAATGGGGAAACAGAAAATCAATTTAGGTTTTTAGGTATTTTGAATGAATGAATAATGACCTAGGGGATGGGTGTTTATATAGGCACCCAAAACCTAGTCCTTGGTGAACAAGGAAACTATAATTCATTCCTTATTCCAATTCCTCCACCTCCTCAATTCTAAATCAACACAAACACCCCCTCTAAAAAACCATAAGGGGCGGCCATCATAAGGCACCCCTTTGGGTTTGGGTTTTGTCAATTCAAGTCCCTTCGGTTTACATATTTAAGTAACCGTTAAGTTAGTTATAAACTATAAAGACTCTTTAAATATATTACGTGAAGTATATTTAACAATAAACGTATTCTATGTGTCTTAACGTGTGTGCCCCCAACAGGCTCACGTATTTCTAATCGTATAACACGCGAATCCAACTACCACATTTCAACAAATACTGGTACTCTAAGTACGGATAGAGACTGGATATGTGGAACTTCTGATTGAATCTTAATATCCAATAATGAGCTAATCTCTGCATCTGTAGTATTCTAAACAGAACCATGTAAAGAAGTATCTAAAGAAAGTTTAAGAAATTGGTCACCAAAACCTGAAGATATAGATAAGCTGGAACTTGTTGGAGGAAGTTTAGCTTTCTTGGAATCATCCTTTTCTTCTTCAGTATTTTCAACATCTGCCTTGGCCGCATCAATATCTTCTTCATCACCTTTTCTAGATTCTTCAACTTCAGCATTTGTCATCTCTACATCCTCATCTTTTTGCACACGAATCTTATACTTATAGATATCATCTTCATCAGTTCAGTTTCATCATCTTCGCCATCAGTATCTTGAGTATCACTAATATGATCATCGCCTTCATCATCAGCATCACCTTCTTTATCATCCTTCTCTTCATCATCAAGTTGGTCTTCTTTTGAGTATTCACTTTCTTGTTCTAATCCCCACTTAAGAATAACATTTTCTTTAGTTATATCCTTTTCCTAATCGGAAACCCCTAGTTTAGTACCAGTTCCTTCACTTGAGGTAGCAGAGACGACCGTGGACTCATCGGGAACCCCTGGTATAGTATCAGTTCCTTCACTTGAGCCTCTAGTACCTGGCTGTTTCTTGCTGGTCTTCTTGCTTTCTTTAAGCGTTGCATAATGTCTGCAGCCTCTTTTTCAGCAGGAGTTAAGGATTGAGCACCTTTGAGCTTAGGCTTTGAAGTGGCTGGTTTTGGCTTTAGAGAACTTGGAGTGTCTTGAATGGCTACACCACTATAACTTCTGCCACCAGACTTCTTTTTAGCAAATTCAGGGACAGATTCAGTCAAAATCCTTACATGAGTAGCATGGACCTTCCTTGTTGCTTCTGCTTCTTCGGCCTCAGTTAAGCTAATAGATTTACCTAACTCCAAGGCAACGTCTGGATCATCATGAATAATGTTGTCATCAGCAGAAAGTGTGACTATCTTCTTAACCACTCTTCTACTAACAGTCTTTTTCTTAATAGGTTCAGGTTCAGACTCTTCAGATACATCAACGGTTTCATGAGAGTCATTAACAGTCTTCTTACCTTGTGAACCTTTACCTCTGCTCTTCTTGGGGGGAATCTGACTAGTGGAATACTTGATGAACATTTGGTAAGACTTAGACCGCTTGATTGTATCATTCAGCATCACATCAGGAATCTCAAGTCCATATTCCTGATAGTCTTATCCTATTCTGACAAACTTGAGTCTGCTTACAATACCATCATCCTTGATTGTATGATAGTGTTGATTTTGAGGTTAGAGAGAGACTTGTGTTGTTTGAGGAAGTGATTGATGATGATTTTGATGAATCGAGGGTATGGCATATTTTTACGTCTAGATCTTCTTTCCTTCCTGTGATCAATCTGGTAAGCAAAGTCTTCCCAAATCAACACATGATAGTCAACATTCTCTCTATAGAACATGCCCCATATTATGTCAATCCTAGATTTTCTGAGTTTGTCATTGTTTGCCGTCTTCCTAGAGAGACTCTTGTTGATTATTGCTTCCAAATTTCTCCATGGCTGACTCATGTGATCCACATACATGTTGGTGTACTTGTGAAGTGGACCTTTGTAGCCCAGATTAAGAAGGAAGGTGAGGGTATCATCATCATTTTGTAGCTCAGTAAATTCTTCACCTTCAACTCTTGGACATATATCCATAATCTTTTGAAAGACTTCAACATCGACTCTGCACTTCTTGTTGGCCAAAATAAATTCATAAGAATCTGTGCCTTGGACCTTCTTGATTGTATACCAGAACTGCTGCATAAAAATTTCAGGAACATTTGCAGAGATGGTAAATGCCTTGAAGCACGTTGAGTTCTTAATCACATCAATCATGACTTGAAATGTCTCTTCCTTTTGTGGCATAGTGGTTTCCAATCTCAAATTGGTAGAGCTAATCTTGACTCTATCAACAGATGGAGCTTATTTTCATCACGAGCATCAACTTGTTGTATTTCTTGAGGATTCATGATTCTACTTAAGAATTAACCAATACAGTTTATATACACAACAAATATATTTTATTGACTAGCTTGGTTATCCTAGATGATATGATTGATCTATGATTAGGTTTCATGCAAACGTGACACAATTACTACACTCTATGAATAAGTCAACTAAGGTCAATTGTCAAAGTCAACAAAAAAAGTCAATAAGACATTTCCAAGGGATCTTAGGACACACATTCAATCAGAGAGAAAATAATGAACATTCAAGTATAGCAAGTTATGAAACATGACAAATTACACAAGTAATATTCAAATTTTAAAAAATTTAGGCAGAGTTTCATTTCATAATTATGTCACATTTCGCTTAGAATACGTACATGTACATGTTTCGCTTCTAACATGTTTCACTCAGACAAAGAAAGGCATGTTTCGCTCAGGATTATGCATACATGTTTCGCTCAGAAAAAATGAAACATGTTTCTCTTAGAATAAGTGAAACATGTTTTGCTCAAAAACATGTTTCGCTCGAAAACATGTTTCGCTTCATTCAAGCAAAACATGTTTTGCTTCCTTCAAACAGAACATGTTTCACATGACTATTATCTTAACCTAATTTCAAATTTTATCACCCCTATGCAGTCAAGAAACAATTCCTTATAACACAAAACATTTAATATCATCTGAGAACCAATAAACACAAGATTTAAACAACACTTTAGGCTTGATAGAGGAAATTCGAGCACACATAGGAGATAAACACATGGCAAACATAATAAGGACCATTTTATATGACAGTATTAACCACTTAGGAGCCTACATTAGTTTACAAACACATTGCACATCATATGAGCAAACTTATACCAATTTTAGTTTTTAACGAACCTATAAACCATCTTTTCCAAGTAAAAGGGAACCTAAAGGTCTAAAACTATTTCTACTGGCAAAAGAAAGCAATAGTGATGCTTCTTAATGCAAACCCACAACCAAACACCCAAAACTTACATGTTTTGCTTTATTCATACTAACAAAATCAACTCATCTCACTCATCAGTTGGAGATATCTAAAACTGTTTCACACACATCTAAAACGCACCCTAACAAGCAAAACCCCTCAACTAATTAGACAATAACTACTACTTTTTACTTATGAAACCTAATACGTTTTTAATTGATTAAGAGTGCAAAAAGGAGAAATAAACCTAATTAGTTTTGACAACGTGATGTTAAAGGGTTAACTTACAAGTAGGAGTGAATCTTGGAACTTGAAAAACAAGTTTGATTTTTGCGTTTGAGTGGAGCAAAATGTGTTAGAGAGAGTTTGTGTATGTTTTGAAATTTTAAAAAGTGTGTGTAATGTTTTGAGTGAAATGTGTATAATCAGCCAAGTTTTGAAACTTGGCAAGACTGGTCCTTGTGCTTTATATCCTTTTCTATTTCCAATTTAAACTTATTTCTAAGTCTAACTAAGTTATAGAAAATGACATTACTAACCCCTTAAGTTTATACACTTAGCTCATAGCTCCTAAATTTAGCCATTTTAATCCCTAAAAGTTAAAAACAATAACATCTTAAGTCCTTTTTGGGTTAAACATGATATTGACTCCCCTTTTAAAAGATAATCTGTTATTGTTAAAAACCTTTTTCTATTTATTCCGAGATGACATTTTAAAAGATCATTTTTGAAAGAATTTGACTATTTCTCTCCCTCAAATAATGTCTCGTTTTCTATTTAAAGAGCTGTAGACATTGTTGGAGCGATAGAAAACTCTTTAAAATCTTTTTAGATGAGAAACTAATATTTTTAATTATTTTTCAAACCAACACCAATAAAAACAAGATTTCTCTTTTTACATAAATAAATGCACTGACACGTACACTTATTTGATTAGATAGCACGGGTTGTGTTGCAAAGTAAACACAAGCCTTTGAATGAATATGAAGTAATTCATTCCCGAGAAAAATTAATTTCCCGTTGTGAGGTCATGTTTTCTTTTTGTCAAAAAACTTGCCTTTAAATTGAAAACTGGGTTGCTATCTGTAATAATAGCAAGCCATTTGACATGTTTTGAAAACCATTTAAACTTCTGCTCGAACTTCATTTACAAGCTCGTATCATTATTAAATGACATTTCTAAGGCCGTAAATGTTATTGATTTTCAGAAGAGATGTCAAGACCACCATATTTTTATATTTTCTCATTTTTTAATTTTTCATTTTCTTTTTATGATTTTATATTTTTATATTTTCTTTTTGAAAAGTTTATATAAAATGAAAAATCTTTTTGGGTTTTCTTTTCTGATTTTCTTATATACATATGATACAGAGGATATGTGAAGAGTTTACCACCGTTACTCTTCCTCTTCGTCTGCCAATTTTTACAAAGTGTCAAGTGACATACTTCTTATACCAAGCTTGTTGATGAGAAAGTCAAGTCGTTCTATACTCTGTTCTGACAAAATACAACTCAACCACCCCGTTCTCCACTTGCTCCTTGATAAAGTGATGTCTGATGTCTATATGCTTAGATCAGGAGTGTTGGACGTTGTTGCAACATAAAGCAATGGCACTTTTATTATTGCAGTACACAGGTATCTTGTTGAACACAAGGCCATGGTCAAATAATTATGATCACATCCAAAGTATTTGAGCACAACATCTTGACAATGCACACAGCAAATACAAGGTCTGGTCTACTAGATGTGAGATACATAAGGGTGCCAATCATTCCACGATAACGTGTAGGATCAACGGCTTTCCCTTATGGATCTTCATCCAGTTTGGATTTCTTCACCATTGGAGTATCTACTGGTTCACAGGTTTCCATACTACTCCCTCCTTCCCAAATTAATAGTCCCTCTTTCCATTTTGGGTTGTCCTAAAATTATTGTACCCTTCCAAATATAGTTGTGAGTAATGTGACAAGTTTACCATATTGCACCTAATGATACTAGAAATTACAAACTTTATTCAAAGCTTTAATTAATTCTATAAGGGTAAAACTATCATTTTGCAAAAAAGTAAGAGATAGAATGTAGTAATAATTATGTTTTCTTAAACTGTGTGTTTTTTGTCTGGAGACAATTATTTTAGGATGGAGGGAGTATATTTTTTAAGTGATTCAAGAGCATATTTGGATCGATTTAAAAAGATACATATAGGACTTTGTGAAATTTTCAGTCCAAGAAAGAATGATAGTTTACCCATCATCGACATCTTGAATTTTGAACACATGATTTTAGAAAATGATTCACAAAGATCAGGTTTAGTGGAGGCAAAAATAATATCGTCGACATAAATTTGTACCAGTAATATGTCTTTGTCTTCTCTCCTGACGAATAGTGTAGGATCAACGGTGCCCTTTAAGAACTTCTAGGAGAGTAGAAACGATAAGAGCAAATCATACCAAGCCTGTGGAGCTTGTTTCAAACCATAAAGGGCTTTCTTAAGCTTGTACACATGGTTGGGATTCTCTGGATCTACAAACCTATCCGGTTGACTAACATAGACCTCCTCACGCAGTATGCCATTCAAGGACGTGGTCTTCACATCCATTTGATAGACGATCATGTTCATATGAGCAGCGAATGCAATAAAGATACGGATGGTCTTAATTCGAGCAACAAGAGTGAATGATTCCTCAAAGTCTATGGATTCTTCCTGACAGTATCCCCTCGCTACCAAACAAGCCTTATTTTTTAACACACCTCCTAGTTCGTCTAATTTCACCTTGTATATCCACTTCAAGGTAATAATCATAACACGATCTAGACGAGGTACTAGCCCCCTAACTTCAAGACGTTCAAACTCATTGAGTTCTTCTTGGATGGCTTCAATCCAACAGGATTCTGTCAATGCTTATTTATAACTCTTGGGTTAAACGAAAGAAAGGAAAGCATCGAAATAACAGAATAGGGCTTCATCTTGCAGTTGATGTCAAGTGGAGACCGGTCTAGAAGGATCGCCAATTACATTATCAATCGGGTCATCTTTGGTCCATTTATTGATCTGTTTGGGTGGTTGGTTGACTGAGTGCACATTGTTTAGAATAACAACCTGAGAAGAGGATTCGTCAGAACTTGGTTCTGGAATTAGAAAATCAACATAGGGATTATTATCCATGTGTGCAATTTCAATATCATGGGCAGCTTCTTTAACACCAAAAGGAATGGCTAGAGATGGTGTTTCTTGATTTGTTTGTGAGGTACTTATAGATGGTGCATCTTGATCAATTATAGTTAAAGAAGGTATGCATGTTGAAACATCAGGTTCTAGAGCAATGATTGTAGGAACTTGAGGATCAACATATGGTAGAGGATTAAGGTACTTGTCAAACATTGGTTGAAACAATATTTCCTAGTCGTTCTTTGTTGGTGGGACATACGGTGTTGAAAAAGAAATGTGTTGCACGAGTCCTGAACTGATTATTCCAGGAGTCATAAGTGTCCTCAAAAGGGTCTCCCGAGAATTAAGGGAACCCGAGGATCGACAACATAATCAACGACTACGAAGTCGGCTGGAAAATGGAACTTTCCTACTTTTACAAAGACATCTTCGGCAATACCGGATAGACTAGTAATCGATCGGTCTACGAGTTCAAGAATCATTTGAGTAGGAGTAAGTTCGGGGAGTGAGAGCTTCTTCCAATGGGAAAAGAGGCATCAAGTAGATGGCTGCACCGAGATTTCGGCCAAGGCTCAGCATTCAACTAAACACCGAAAATCACATGGAATGATAAACGTGCCGGGTCTTTAATTTTTCGTCAACTTTATAGGAAAAAGATAACCGCCGAACAAATTTCATTCATCGGTGTTTTGGCTAAGTCAAACAATCTTTCTTTGTTTTTTAAGAGACTTTTAAACATTGAAGCAAATTTTGGCATATGTAGAAGAGAATCCGCGAAACTGAGCTCGAAATGTAATTCCCTAAAGATTTCATCAAATTTCGAAGCAAGATTATCATCTTTTTCATGGAGTTTTGTTTGTTGGCTCTCGAAGGATAAGGTATAGACGTTTAGAGGCTTAAGAGCAACACGGGCTCATCAAATCGGAAAGCTTGAATTTGGACTACCAGAGGGTTGGATGTTTACAGTACTTCGAATTTGTCACTGTATCCTTTGTCACTTCACGTGTTCACTTCCACACCTTAGGAAGAGAATAAGACGGGGAGTGTATTGGGAGTCCATCTTAAAGAAATTGCCTCTATCGGGTGGTGATTGCTTTCAAATCACCTCTCGGGTTAGCAACGGTGTTGCTAGGAAGTGAACCCGAACCCGAAGTAGAAGTGGTATTCATTTTCATGAATTGACCAAACATGTTCTTAAGCTCGATGTTAGAATTTATTAAAGAGGTCATTTGGGTTTGCATGTTTTTCATTACCGCATCATTCGCCTTTATGTAGTTTGAGAAATCACTAGTCGTCACAACTTGTGTTGATGAATCGGAGCTTGATAAGCCGGAGCTGATAATTTGGGTTTTCTTGATTAATTCCTCTGTTTGATGTAACCCTTTGATTGTACCAGTTTGATTATTTTGCACATTCGGTTGAGCAAAACCCGGTGGTCGAATTTGGTTAGCTACATTTTGAGGACGGTATCCGGTATTTTCTTGATTATAGTTTACTGCGGCTGCTGAAACATATCCTTGAATATTGTCTTGATAGCCCGAAAAAGTGTTGCCGTGGCGGGACACTGTCGGTAAGAATGAGCACCGCCACAAGTAACACATGATTCCTCAACAGCTTTTATGGAAGCTGGAGCTGGGGTTACTTGATGTTGTTTAAACATCGCGGTCATGGCACTAGTCACGGCACTGGTTATCTCTGAATAATCAACATTACTTGCTTTCACTTGAGAAACAATTGGTTTGTTTCTTGAATTACGAACTTTTGATTTGTTTTCAATGATTTTCAACACATATTGGGCACTTCTTTCCAAAAGATTGCCACCGGCGGCAGAATTCAAAGAATCTCGATCGGATGGGTTTAAACCATTGTAGAAGGTATCGAGTTGATGCAATTCGGTAAAACCGTGATGTGGGCATGCACGAAGAAGATCCTTGAATCGGTCTCATGCCTCATAAAATGATTCATCAAAACGTTGTTGAAAATTTGAAATTTCATTTCAGAGATTTGTTGTTTTGAGGGTGGAAAGAAATGGTTAATAAACTTGGACACAAGATCGTCCCAAGTGAGAATAGAACGAGGAGGTTCTTTTTCGATCCAAATCCGGGCTGGACCATCGATAGAAAATGGAAAAAGCATAAGCTTAATCCGATGTCCTCGGCAACATCTTTGTACTTCAACGAAACAGTAATCTTGTTAAAATATCGGATATGAGCATGAGGATCTTCTTTTTCACAAAACCGAAGAATTGTTTTAAAGTTACAAGATTGATTAGACTATAAATGCTTGAGCTGTGAAATGCTCAGTCGCGAAGGTGGATAACTTACATTCCTATTCCGCATAACCCTCAGTGGGTGCACGAGTATATCGCCATAGTACGATTGAACGGATCCATCGTAAACTACGGAGTCTATACAAGAGAAAACGGTTCGACTCTTGGTAAAAGAAACGTCTACCGATTAACGACTTTTTTGGAATCGTAGAAGTAGGATTCGTAGAAGGTTCACCAACGAATTTTGACGAAGAGCGAGTTTGCATACACTAAGAACAAAATAAGAGAAATAAAATAAAGAAAAATTATTTTTGGCAACCGAAAGTCAAAGGTGCACGGTAGCTCTCTAGAAAACGCACAAAGAAGCGGAGGAGCGGGTAAGCGCGAAGCGTTTTAAAAACCTTCTCCTTTCGGGTCGAAGATCGTTGGATCAACCCTCCTTATCCTCTCTTATAGTTTGTAATCTAAAGGTGAGCCGATTTAACAATTGACATCACGGTTTCTTTTTGTTGTTTTTCAATTTTTTTGGTATTTTGAAAACTTGATAAAAATAAAATATTTTTGTATTTATATATTTTTTATAATAAGAAGAAAATATTCACAATTGAAAGCGATAACTTCACGAGGAAGGGTCTTCAAACACAAATCTACAAACGTAAACACGATAATCACACATACCTCCCCGACAACGGCGCCAAAAATTTGATATAAATTAATTATACATATATATATAATAATTACTTAATACATATATATATATAATATAACTAAAGTATCAAATATTAGTAAGAGTGAGGAGAGTGAAAAGGTTTTTAAGAAGATTACTTTTATCCAAAGTAAAATTTAAAACCCTCCCTAGTCTTATCCCGACGAGGTGTGAATTGAGAATCGTGTTTGCGTTCATGATAGCGTGATTTGAATAGTTCAATGATTTTGATTGGGATTTTATTTCTACTAATAATATGTAAAAACAAGTAAACAATTTAAAGCAATTAAAGATTTAAACGAAAAATGTTAACGGGAATTAAAAACGAGACTCAAAAACCTAAATTATCAAATTTTAACCCTAAAAATGCAAATTTAATTTTAAAAAATCCTAAATGATTAAAAATAATTTTAGAAAAAAGAATTATAATTTTTTTTGACTTTTATTTTATTTATTATGAATTAAAAACGGTTTTAATCTAAAAAATTAATTAAAAATACTAAACTAATTTGGAAAAATCTGAAAAATTCAGAAAAAGTACTTTAGATTATGTAGAATCTAAGAAAAATAAAAACTGAAAAACATGTAACACCCCCAAATTGGATCACAGCGGAAATAAGGGTCCGGGGCGTGTTACTTCTCAGATCAACAACACAAGATAATATAAGAACGACCAAAAAGTCGTTTAAAACTCTAAGGTTAATGTATAATCTAGGAGAAAATAAAATAAGCTAACAAATGCTTCCTTTTAATAAGATGATAAATGGGCCTAAACGGTCTGAAAGCTTCAACACTGGAAAAACCTTACTACCAAGGTGGCCTAAGGGTCTAACATATAAAGACCAAGGGCGCATGATGGCTAGAGTGTGGTGTTGTTAATCTGAAGGTTGGGTGTTAAGGTTGAGGTCTCTGGGTTTACACTTGGACTTTTCCTATAATTTGAGCATTTTTTATTTTGCAATTTTTTTACTGAATAAAGTAAACAGGCTAGAAAATAAAGCAATTTAATAACTGAACTTTTTGCAACTTTGACATAGCTAGAAAAAGTAATATGAAAGATGGTGTCGCAGTTAGCTTAAAAAGATTTATATAACAATTTGCTAACTGTTTGGAGTTTAAGCGTCAGAGAAGCAACAAAAACCTAAATAAGCTATTAAAAAATAGGCTTCGTATACCTCACTATAAGCCCATATGGTACTCAAAATAGCTCAGTAATTAAGCTGTACAGGAACTAAGATTGGCTTAAAACGCGCTCAAGATTAGACGCTAGCAGATGTCTTTTAAAAGCTATCAGAACGCTAGAACTGAAATCTTTAAACAGACCTCGGGACAGTATTTAGCTAGATCTAACGCATAATAGCGTAGAATGCAAAATAACCGCGAGATAGAGAACTGTGTTTGGTTTTTATGGTTTTTTAAGGCTAATTGGGCTACTAGCAGCCCTATTTTTAATGCTAACTAGATATACTACGATTTTTCAGCTCTGAAAGCTCCAAATAGATTTAGTTTATTAGCTCCTCAATAAGATTTTGATTGCCATGATTTTAAGCTCGGCGCTAAAACAAACTATTACCACAATTAAATTCTAGGTCAACCGTAGGCATGTTGAAAACTTTACACCTACATTAACACTAGAGCATTTTGTTTACAGATAGTAAAACATGTAAAAGAACACCAACCGCAGTTTCATATTAGCATCAAATAAAGCATGCAAAAGAACTTCAATAAGCAATTTAAGCAATTGGCCATAGCCTTATAAGCAGAGATTTGAAAAAACCCAAAGATGATTTAAACCATTCCTTCAAAAAATGCTTTTGAAAAAGTGTTTTACACCTTAACTCTTTTGAAAATATGTTAGATTAAGACTTAATTTTAAGCTAAACGAAAAATGGCTTAAGTGTCCAAAAGGCCTGACTTAGCAGCACTACATCAGTTTAGTAATGTTATGCCCAACCACACCTTTTCAAATTTGTATACATGCTATTTTATAGCTTTTTAAAACGATGCCTTGAACACTCCTATGAATAGGAGAAACAGATTGATCGATAAGTTAATATTAAGAACATTTAAGATAAATATCTCAGGAACCTCAGCAACTTAATTGCAATAAGCATAAGCATTAAGAGCTTGGTTAAAGCACAAATAATAGACAGTTTCAATGTGAAATAAAATCCACAAGACATAAAGTCACAAACACAAACATGAAAAGTCAGTTGTAGAGGGACAGACTACGCATCATAAGCAGAATAATACGGACAGAAATGATGCCGTTAGATAAGCAACATGCAGAGTAAATGTGTTTAAAGGTGATTTTTGAACTTAAAAAGCCTTTGCTCGCAAACCAAGGCTTACACCTGCTCAAAAGAGTTATTCACAGTGAGTAAGCTCTCGCAACAGACTGTTACAAACCCATAAGCCCTTTACATGGTAGGCTTTATCTTCTATCAAAATCTTTAAGAGATGAGTTTTTTGGGAGTGAGTATATGCAACTCAGAAAACTCAGTTAAGTATAGAGAAGCTTAACTGGCAGTATTAGTGAAGTTACAAGCTGCTTGTCAAGTGACATTGGATACAGTTTACAATAAAGAGCGTAAGAGTAAAAATAGGTTTGATATACTACAGATTAAAAACAAAAATTTCATTAATCCTTTAAAAGATTAACATTGCTTGGAAATTTTGAACTGCCACTACTATACTACTCAGCAAATAAAGCTATAAATAAATTACACCCAAGGACTACTTCCACTCCCTACTCTATTTCTCTTCTACAGTGAGAATAAAGAAGACGATCTTATATATACGCAGGGTTCGGCTAGGGTGTATTGTGATCCTGTTTTGTGAAGGCTTGCACGCCGAAATCTGAGCCATCCATTTTGCTTGGCTCCATAGTCAGATATAATTGAGCCCCTTGTAATTTGCGAATCGTGCCCCCAAAGGCCACAAGCGTAAATAGGCTTGACCCAGTGCAACTTGGTACTTGGTGGAGTGGGTTGAGTAGTGAGAGATGAGGAGTGGGTTGAGTTGTGAGAGTGATGGGTGAATGGTAGGGTAGTGGGTTTTTTTGTCATGGTGCAGGGCAAAATGACAGAGATAATGAATAGTGTTTGGCGGGTTTATGTTTTGATTGAGTTAACGGTTGTTAGGGGTAAAAGGTAACGGGGTTAGGGAATTAGGGACTAATGGTGAAAAGTTTAGGGACTAACAATGTAAACCCTTAAGGATTAATGGTGTAATGGATTAGGTTAAGTGTTGGCTAATGGGCTTTTGATCTTGGGCCGGTTTATAATAATTGGACTTTGGGCTTTTTTAAACTATAAGGCTTATAGATAAAGCTTTTTGGTCTTTTAATTTCATAAATAAGCTTAATGGGTTGACTCGGCCCATTAACTTGGGTACGGGTTGGCCAAATAAGATGCGTATGTCTTCGGCTTTGGTTTTTCGTGCTCTTTCTAATTCCGTGATCGGTTTTGTCCGTTTTGGCTTCATTTTTATCCTTTAGTGAATATCCGATACCTGCACAATACACAAAGCAAAACAAACACATTTTTGGCAATTTAATGTCCGTTTTTGGTCAATATTGGTCATTTAAGCTTGTTTAATTAGGTCAAAGGTATGTGTAATTAAGCGCATACCAGTCCGCAGAAAAGTCACTCCTTTTTTTCAAGACCCTAAAAAGATGCATGAAGAAGAGCGACTTTTAATGGACACCAAAAGCGAAAAGGGCATTCAAAGACATGAAGCAATGTATAGCAGTACTACCAATGGTAACCGCATCAAAACCCAAAGAAGAGCTAATAATGTATCTTTGTGCAACCAGAGAAGCGGTCAGTGCAGTCTTACTAGCGAAAAGAGTCTCACAGCAAATGCCAATTTACTTTGTCAGCCGCGCCCTGCTAACTCCTGAAGTGAATTACAATCCAATAGAGAAACTGTTTTTAGCATTGGTACATGCCACAAGGAGGCTGAGGAGGTATTTCCAAGCATATCCGGTTGTAGTGGTTATGGACCAACCCATCAAACAGATCATGTCACGACCTGAAAACACCAGGAGGATACTGAAATGGAAGTTCGAACTAGAAGAATTTGATATCACTTACAGACCAAGGACATCAATCCGTGACCAAATCTTAGCTGATTTTATCGCTAAAAGGCCGGACAAGGAAGACCCCCCAATAGAGACAACTGAAGAAGTAACCTCGGAACCGTGGACTCTATTTACGGACGGGTCATCATGTATAGAAGGATCAGGGGCCGGGTTCATCCTCACAAGTCCAGAAGGGGAAGAATTTACTTATGCGCTAAGATTCAAATTTGACGCGTCCAACAACGAGGCGGAATATGAAGCTCTGGTAGCTGGCATATGAATCGTAGAGCAAATGGGTGTAAAGAACCTAATAGCAAAGGTTGAATCTCGCCTTATGGAAAATCAAATCAACGGGTCGTATGAAGGACGCGTCTAACAACGAGGCGGAATATGAAGCTCTGGTAGCTGGCCTATGAATCGCAGAGCAAATGGGTGTAAAGAACCTAATAGCAAAGGTTGAATCTCGCCTCATGGAAAATCAAATCAACGGGTCGTATGAAGCCAAAGAACAAATCAACAAGTCCTGGTTTAAATACTAAAAAAGAAATCGACTGAAGAGAGAGAGGTACTTGCCATTATGGAGGAAGAGGATACTGCTGGATGACGCCATTGATTGAGTACCTTGCAAAAGGTACTTTACCAGCAGAAATGAAGAGGGCAAGGGCAATCAAAATCAAGGCAATACAATATACCCTAATCAGTGGTGTCTTATACAGAAAATCGTTTCTAGAACCATGGTTACAGTTCATCGGCCTAGCTTAGGCGAAATATGTGGTGAGAGAAATTCACAAGGGATCATGCATTATGCACTCCGGTCCAAGGTCCGTGGTGGCAAAAGCAATTAGGTCCGGATATTACTGGCCAACAATGCACAAGGACGCACGAAACATCATCAAAAAAATTAACGACTGCCAAACCCACCGACCGGTCCTAAAAAATCCACAACAAAAACTGACACCAATAACCTCCCCGTGGCCATTCTACAAATGGGGAATCGATATTTCAGGCCCATTCTCGGAAGGACAAGGAAAGGTGAAATTCCTCATCGTAGTTGTTGATTACTTTACAAAGTGGATCGAGGCGAAACCAGTCACAACAATAACGATAAGCCAAGTCAAGAAGTTTATATGGGACAATATCGTATGCGGGTTTGGATTACCAGGAGAAATCATATCCGATAATGGAAAACAGTTCAGGGACAACTCATTCAAAGACTGGTGCGAAAAACTCAATATCAAGCAAAGGTTTGCATCCGTTAAACATCCACAGGCCAACGGACAGGTAGAAAGGGCGAAACGCAGTCTGTGAGAAGGGATAAAAGCCAGGTTGGGCAAAGGCAACAAACATTAGGTTAAAGAGGTCTTGCACGTGTTATGGGCACACCGCACGATGATTAAAACAAGTAATGGAGACACCCTATTATCCCTTACCTACGACACTAAAGCCGTGATCCTGGTTGAGATAGGGATGCCTTCGCTAAGATGTGTGGAAGTAAATCAAGTTGAGAACGATGAAGGACTGCTTCTGAATCTAGACATACTGGAGGAAAGAAAAGATAAGGCAGCGGTCCGTGAAGCGAGAAGCAAAGACAAAATGAAAAAGTACTACAATGCCAAAGTCCACAACATAATCTTCCGACCAGGAGACTTCGTCTACCACAACAATGAAGCAAGCCGCGCAAAAAAAAAAACAAAAAGCTGGGTCCAAAATGGGAAGGACCATAAGAAGTAGTGGAAGCACTTGGGAAGGGAGCGTACAAGCTCAGGAACGGAAGTTGAGACATACTTCCGCGCACATGGAATGTCAAAGATCTGAAGAAATGTTATCTTTAAATTCTCATCATGTAAGCATATCCCCAATGTAAAACCGCACTAGCTGTTGGGGAAATTTTCACTTAATCTTATGTAATGTTCATTATCTTTAAATTATTAAATATCATGTGGAGCCTAGCTACCTTCACAAATTTTCCAAAAAACTTGTTTATATTTAATGCATACGGTAAGACGCGCACACATGCACATGACCACATATGTCACGGGGATGAGTACAACCCTATAATTTACTCTTTTTTCCAGAAACCAATAAGGTTGAGTACCCTAAGAATCAACTTAATAAACGTAAGCGGATTGCAAGCCTAATACAATAGCCAAGCGACAAAATAATATTTAACAAGATACAAAAAATAGCAATTTCATTAATAACGGTTACATTGTTACATTAGGCACGGCCACATATGGTCGCATGCATGAGATAACAAAACTAAGCAAAAATAAATCTCAAGCGCAAACGGCTGGAACACTAACGGCACGGGTCTATCACTTACGGAGCTAGTGCGCAGCCATACGCGACCACACATAACCTACATCAAAGGACTTGTCTAAAAAAGCTTCACAAGATAGTTCATGATACGAAGCACCATAGTCAAAATGGGCTCAAATATCACAAACCGAAAGACATCAGAATCAAACAAACTAAGTGCCACCATACCCTTCCAAAATAGATGTATCAAACAAATCATCATGCAGCTGAACAACAGGCGAATGATTGGCAGATCCCCCATCATGAGAAAGAACCAGGGTAGAAACCTGATAATCCGCAACACCTAGAGTCGAGTCATGAGGAGGAGCAAAGCCAAAGGCCCCACCTAGCATAGAGCCAGAAGGCGTGTGACAACCATGACTTGAGCAGGTTAGTCAAACCGTTAGTGTTGACTTAGGTGCCTATTGTAATGTATGGTTTATGTGATTTGATGTGTTTATGTGTGTTTATATGTGTTTATGAGGTATTGGTAATCAATCTATTGAGTGTGATCATCTCAATGAAATTGGAATGGTGATGAAGTTGGTTGAGTTCATTTCGTTTCACTTTTTGAGGGACCATAGAAAATGTATTATTGAGATGAATGAGCATTTCCGTGTTTAAAATGTGTAAGTATTATACGTATATGTATTTTATTTGTTAGTGAAAATATAAAAAATAAGATTAGATTTTAGAGTTAGGTTAAGAAAAAATTGTGATTACAATATGGAAGATGGTAGTAAACTTTTCCATTATAGAGAAGTAGAATTGAAATGAAAGTGATAATTATGAATATAGAAGTAGTTTACAAGCAAAATTGTTTTAACAAATTAGCTTTGTTTTATCAAAAACTATTAATGTATATAGAGATAGAGTAATAGTAATAAAAGTAAAGGAAAAAAATTTAGGCTTATGAATAGTATCCAAAAGATTTTAGTGAAATAAGAAAAAGTATATTAAGTTACTTATCACTATCTTCTAAAACTAATTGGACTAGAGACTACAACTTACTAACTAATAGGAAAGGCTCTAAATAAATATAAGATCAGAGATCACCTTCCCTCCCTCACTTGAGTAAAATATTCGAACCGGCCATAGAGGAGAAGAAGAAACAGTGAGACCAATTTATTTTTAGGGTTTCACTTTATGGTCGATCAGATCTTTTAATTATAGGTTGTTTTCAAAAGTTCGAGTTACTTTGTTATATGATGGAATTAGGGTTTATATTATGTTTTATTTATATGGGGTTGGGTAGTTGCCGTTTGTTTTGGTTTGTAATTTTGGTTGTTTTTTATTCATTTAGATCGATTGGATTAGCGATAAGTCATGTGTTAGGGCTTTAGATCACTCGATTTAGAATGTTTTATTTACACTGAGAAAGTTACGGCAGTTTTGTAACGCAGCCATAAATCAATCATAAAAGATCAAATAAAATAATTTACAAAATTACTGGAGATAACCTCAGAGAGTTACTTTCTCAGAAATGTTTTGGATCATGAGGAGTATTTATAAAGGTAGGGCTCGTGGGTCAAATGAGTCATTACAAATATAACGGGTTGTAAAACAGTGACGTAATTTCCCCACCCCCCAGTTTTTGGTTTTTGATTTTCTAAATATACATAGACACTGATGTTTAGCAGGATCTAAGTCACTGGAAGTTAGTTCATTATTATGTGTTAGTTCCTTTGTTTTTTGCTTAGGCATAGTAAGGGTCTTTGTTGGTTATCCTATGTCATACTTTTTGATAGTGCGGGGCATGAGTGTCGGAATTTTGGGGACAACTTTGGAATTAATGTATTTCTAAAGGGTATTTGTAAATGGGTAATGGCTAACTTGGCGAGTGCTTGACGAGGGTCATAGGACAGATTGGTAGCTTGCATGTTTGGGGGGGGTAGTTTTGGGGGTGTGTTTATTAGTTTGAGTTGTTATGGGACGTATGAAAGAAAGAGTAAATTTTCTGCTTAAATCCGAAAGTTTAAGGGGTAGCATTTAAGTTTATAAATGAATATTTAAGAATGGGGTTAAGGTTTTAAACGATTATAGGGACTATGATAGATAGCCTAGGTATAAATCATAGTTTAGGGTACTTCATATTAGGTTGAATGCCTTAATTGTTGGTAGCTAAAATGTGTTTAATTGTTTAGATTGTTGTGAAATTTGTGAAGTTTGGTTGGATCTTTTTGGAAGCTAAGCATCTGTTGAGTTTCATTGTCCTAACTTTTAAATGCTTTTAAATTAGGATGGATAATGATTGCTAAATGTGTTGCTGTTATTTCTAATGATTATGGGTTTTGCATTCTTGTGGACATTATGTGATTGCTATATGACTTATTGTTGCATGTTTGAATGTGGTTTTCGTGCATGCTATTTTTGGTATATGTATAGTGGTTTTGATTCGTGGATCGTGGGAGTACGCTACTCATAAATAGTGTTTTGGACCGATCGGTAGGACGTACGCCTAACTCAATAATAGTGATTTGGGAACGGCCCCCCCCCCCCCACCTCCCCCCCCGCGCCCCCTCCCCCCCCCCCCCCCCGTATGCCCCTTATTCACTAATAGTAGCTAATGAGGGATCGGAGGGGTACGCCTCACTGTATGTTGGTCAAGGCCCTAAGTATAAGCTACCAGCTGGTAGACATTTAGGTGCGGTTAAAGTGATATGGCGATTCTGAGGGTAACGTTGAACCTACCACAGTTGTTGTAATGGAACAGGTGAGTAACGTGAGACCTACCAGTAGTAATGATGGAGTATGTGGATTGCATGTTAGCATAAGTTCATATATTGCATAATTGTCCTATATTGTTTTGATAATCACAGTAATTGGATTTAAAAGATTGATTTGTGTGTCTTAAACCTATGACTCTCACCAACCACTGTGTTGACGTTTTAAGCATCATTTTCAGGTGTGAAGTCATGAGGATTCTTAAGATAGTGAGAAGTGGCTAGAAAGAGACCTTAAGATGATCTTGAAGTTTATATGTGGATGTTTAGCATTGTATGGATATATGTTGCATGTCTCTTATTGACGAGAACTTCCTTTTCATCAATAAAGACGCCTTTTATGTTTTGCCTAGTTATGGGTATTCTTATGACACTTTGTGTCTATACTTTACTTTATTATATGCATTTTAGTATTCTCTATATAGACGCCATTGTGTTGTGATGATATCCATTCTCGTTATGCCTCGTGTTTCCGCCTTGGCGGGGTGTGACAAGGAGGACGCAATCCCCATCTATCAACAGCTACATGAGTGGTGGGAACAACCTCAAACCAAGACATCTCACGGCTAATGGAGCCAGACTCGGAATAGATAGGAATAGTGACCTGGTCAAGAGAAGGTTGGAACCACTGGATCTCAGGGATAGAATCAACATTACCCTGGCTGTCTTTCAGAACTAAAGCAGACATGATGGGCGCAAGTGGAGAATCTTTGAGAGACTCTAGTTCGCCTAACAAGGAAAATGAAACATTCTCAAAATCAGTTACAACGGCCATAAATTCATCCTTAACCGCGGGTCATAAGCCTCCACCTGAGCCAAGGACCTCCCGGACTTCCCATGTTCAATCCCAGCCTCCAAACCTTCCTGAATCGCTTTGTTAATTGCCAAAGATATTACCTTACCTAGTGCGGACATGCACTCGACGGACTGAGCACACTTCATTACATCAAGACGAATACCATGACTCAAAACCCACCTCCGTCCAGCTATTGCAGTAAACATATGAGGATACAAATCATTATCCATATCACGCCTAACGTCCGTAATACAAACATCCAGCTCGGCGGACTTCTCCTCAAAATGGCGAGCTTCTACATCTCGAAAAGACTTAAACTCCTCCCCAGCTTAGCCTCACCAGCTATCGTATTCCGAAGACTCTCACAGTCAGCTCCCAACTTGATGATATGCCTATTCAACTCCCCACACTTAGACTCAAAAGGAGACACCTTGCCCAATAACTCAGCATTCTGTTTACTCAAAGTATCAACTTCCCCAAACTTAGCCACGGCCCTAGCCTCCAACTTAGAAACACAACTGCGGAGAGTAACAACCTCCGCAGCCTTATGCTCAGCTTTCTTTAGCTTAGTTTTTAGAGCAGCAATCTTCGCATCACGCTGCTGACCAACTATACAATTATCGGTAAACTTCTTCTGGAACTTCTCCCTTGACATAATCTCATGTTCATACTGCAGACGTAACTTGAAAACCATGCAAATATGCTGAGTAGAATTAATGTTAAAACTATCCAAAAAACCAGTATTGGATTGATTACGAAGTGCAACCCAGTAGCCAGGAGGATTGATATAATCCAACAAATTTTGACAGAGACAAGGTTATCAACCCAAGCACCATTAGTAACATTTCATTTTGGAAAATAAATGTTCTCGGCAGTAGCAATCTCGACAGTTTAAGAATAAAAAAAGTCACCAGTAGGAGAATCGGCATCAGGCACGGATGTAGAAGCTTCATCATTATTCCCAGACGCACCTACACCTTAAGTAGAAGCCGCATCAATACCTCCAACCCCATCATGCGGCTCAACCTTAGGAGAGGCACCACCATCGTCAGGCCCAGTACTGGAAGACACAATAATTCCT
Organism: Tanacetum coccineum; assembly: GCA_026074375.1. Taxonomy (NCBI): domain Eukaryota; kingdom Viridiplantae; phylum Streptophyta; class Magnoliopsida; order Asterales; family Asteraceae; genus Tanacetum; species Tanacetum coccineum. The sequence goes on from BQNB010031191.1 coordinate 47,312, forward strand.
ATAGAAGCATGATGTGTTCAAACTACCCATCTTGAGTAGAACCAGAGTCCTCAAGAATACCAGGCTCAGGAGTAGGAGTAATAGAGGAAGAAACAAATTCCTCTGCGGAGGGTGGAATAGAGGGCCGCTCTGCATTTCAAGCCTCTTTATAGTGGTCGGACTTTTGCCACCAGTAGTAGGCACAGGCTCAGAAGCCATAACCGCGTCAGCCCTAAGCCTCTTCATGGGGAGGTCGTCAAAAACAACCCTTCTTTTCTTTTTTTTCTAGCATGCTCTTTTAATTCATCCATAATAGTATGCTCCACGATCTGAATAATCTCATCAGAAGGAGGAACGGTCATATTTATAGTTTTATCATTCAGCGGAATCTCTCCCTCAACAAGCGTTCTCTCTCCAGTTTTCACCTTGAACGGATCAGCAGACTTCACAAAGTGAAGAAGGCCCATATCTACAAAACAAAAGATCTGATACGCACAAGCACGCATTAACTAGCAAAAAAGGGGGAAGGGACGCAACCCACCACTCTCATCATCCTTCAAGAGGGTAGGAAGTACATGAACATCATCAAATGAACAACTCAGCCTAACAAGACACAAAAATATCTTGGGGTACCGCCTAATAACGGTACGATGATGATCCAAAAGGTTTAACAACTCAGCATTAACACAGTTGACAGAAGGAAGAGGATCCTTCAAATCAGACGCACCCGTATGCCAGGGAACATAAATAGGACAGATAAAGGCATTAATCTAGAAAAAATGGTAATTCTAATTATTTAAAGAGTCAATTTTTTTTCGAAAGACAGCACGGCGTAGGACTACGCCTCGAAAAAGACAACCAGCCATTGCTAATAGAATTCACGTAAAACCTACGAAAGGTACCAAGCAAGGTCCGATAGCCAAGCACCGGCACATACTTTCGAAATGACTTACCTTTACAGCACCAAGAACAGATAATTGAGAAAAGTTAATTTGGTAATACTTGAGGACACGAAGAATAAATCAAGACAAGGGTATGCGAAAATTGGTAAACTCCAGGAACCGGGTATAAATTCCTATTTTTCCTGCCAAAGCATTCTTGATCGTATCATCACGACCAGTCAATTCCGGCCCCAGTTCGGCTGGAATATTGTATGTACTACAACAAATATCTAACTCTCGCTGAGTTAAGACTGAAGTAACGGTATCGATAGTGTGAGTAATCATCTTTCAAGTGAGAAAAGTAGAAAACAAAGGACAGAACCTAACCTACTACTAGGAAACCGCACGAAGAGGATAGACAAACAGAGCCAATAAAATAGCCAGATGTTGTTGTTAACAGAGATGATAGAAAAAAAACACAGTGAAAAAGTAGAAGGCTAAGATGAAGACACGTGCCTACAATCCTCATCGAGCGGTAGAAACAAACAGCCATGACGATTTGTATACTAGACAAAAATGTCACATCAGTCAGGATTCACGTGGTCATGAACATGCCGCGTCACTAGAGGCTACCTACCAAGAAGCGTAACATGGAAGTACACTAAATCGCGGACCGTCAACAACTAAGCGGATCTGAGTCTAGTAATATCTTTCGTACATACGAAAGACACACTAGACTGGGGGGACATGATGATGTATAGTATCATCCGGGCCGTGAGCCCGGACCATACAATAAACAACTGGCCTAAGCCCAACACTCGGGAGAACCCAAAAATGGCCCAACGCCAGCCACACACGGTCGTAAGGAGCATGAGCTACGTAGTTCCGCAAGGAACGTAATCCACGCACAATCGCGTGCTACTCCACGACAGATGGCCACCCGTGACTAGACCAAAAGGAGTAAGAGACAGAACATAGGGAATCGAGGGAGAACGTCAACGTTCCAAAAAGGGATAACATACGATGATAACGATAACCTAAGCAACTACGCTACAAAGGGTTTCGGTATCATTGACGTTGACCTCACAGCAACAACCCTACTAAATAATAGGGTGAAGCTCGCCCCGTGACCCACGCACCCGACATCGACACTCGCCTATATAAGAAGTTATCCAAACACTTCTAACGGTATAATTTCCGCTAGCTACTACACATATACCACATATAGCCAATACTTACTCTCACACCGGAGTCCAATCGTGGGACCCCCTCCCGCGGTAAGGCTAACAGTGTTTCTTTTCTTAGCAGGAAATCTCTAAACAAATTCACTTACTACAAATCCTCACCTGATAGCGGGCTTGTAGTCTCCGTTGTAAGCACGTTGTTCTCACCTAACCCTACCACACTATTTTTGTACTAACACTTACATACATCACGCTCATGAGTGACTGGGTCCGGCCAAATTTATGGGTTAACGAGAATTGGGTGGTCAATTCAATACAAGTTAATCTAAGAACCAGTTACTTTAATTTAAATGGTTGTTGCGTGATATTAATATCACATAGATATGAGTTTGTTTATCTGCAAATATGCTCCCTGTGGTTTCCCAAATTTGCAGATTTGCTCCCCAACTTCATGAAAGTGCAGGCGGCCTCCCCAAAACGAAACTTGTGTCGCATTCATGCTCCCTGGCAGGGAGCACGAGTGCAATGAAAGTTTCAAACTGGGGAGGCCACCTGCACTTTCGTGAAGTTGGGGAGTAAGTCTGCAATTTTTGCAAACCACAAGGAGCATATTTGCACTTTTCTCTTGTATTAGAATGCGTTTAGGATTAGTATTGAATAGTAAGGTTAGTTTAGACTATAAAAGCCATGTAGATATTATTCTGAGCAATTCATTTAGCTTTTATTATGCAATGTTGACATGTCTCTCAATTTAATGTGATTGGGAGGATTGCATTAGTGAGCGATATGATGCATCAAGATGGGTTCATTCTTAAAGGTTGCAATTTGTCATTTGTTGCCTTCGTCCCTAAAGCTTATGACTCGTTACATCTATTGAATTATTGACCAATTAGTTTAATTGGTTGTTAATACAAAGTCACTGTCAAGATACTTTCTGTTGGTGAGTGGGAGTCGGATACGCATGTTATACGACCAGAAATACGTGAGCCTACTGGGGGCACACACGTTAAGACACGAAGAGTACGTTTATTAAATACTTAATATATATATATATATATATTTATTATTAAGGATTTAATATGCTTCACGTAATAATTTAAATAACCGTTAGTTACCATTATATTTTATAACTAACTTAACGACAATTTAAATTTGAACCGGAAGGACTAAAATTGATAAAACCCGAACCTTAAGGGTGCTTCCAAAGTGGCTGGCCCCTAGGTGGTTCTTGAATGGTTTTGGGATTCAATTTTACGGATAAGGGAAGAGGAGGTGTTTTGGGATAATGATTAAGAGGTTTCCTAGTTTATCTATGACTAGGGTTAAGTGCATATATAAACACCTACACCTAACCTCATTATTCATTCATTCACATTAAAAACCCACAAGATCAATCGGTGCTCACTCTCGCCTAAATCCTTCAACCGAATTTCCCACTTAGGGTTTTTGGTTCTCCTTTTCTTCCCTAGCTGAATTCGGTAAAACCCTCAAAGGGTTTTCGATGGTTTTTGTTCTCCCCTATTCGACAACATAAAACCCTCTTCTAGGGTGTTCCATGGTGATCCTTGTTCTCCAAGAGTTCGACAACAACAAACCCGGATTAGGGCTTTCGGTTCATCGGTTTTCCTTCAACCGACTTTGATATAAACCCTAATTAGGGCTTCTGATTTTCGGTTCAAACATACAAGGGTTGTTTGGATTTTGATTCAAGAAATTAAGCATACACCATCGGTGTTTGGAGCTCGTGAAGTTACGACTAACATTGTTGCGTACTTGTTCGGCGTGTTGTGTATGCAACCATATAGGTGATAATTTAATCACTCGTTTCAAGATCAAGATCTCGTTTAATTGACTTTGTCATTAAACAAAGGTTAGTGTTTCTTATTTATATATGTGTGTTAATTCTTGATATCAAACTAGATCTAATCCGCTGCGTACTCGTAGTAAATGGTTTACCTAGTTATTAAATCCCAACACTTTCTAAGTGCCTTCTTCAAGTACTGGTTCGGTAGTTAGTGAGGTTCATAGACAAGTAATTGATAGGTCACTTATGGTTAATATGAAATTATT
>BQNB010031192.1:0-43915 GCA_026074375.1 Tanacetum coccineum
TTGTAGCCTTTCGATAGCTTCCCACATTTCTTGAGCTGTCTGACATGCATCAGCAGTTGAGTATATTTCATCTCTAATTCCAGTTAATATCAAATGAATCGCTTCTTTTCTGATTCAAAATGAGCTCTGTTCTCAGGAGTCATATTCGTAACAGTCTCGACTGTTGTTTGTTCAGGAACTGCTGAAGAATCCTCTATTGCAGGAACAGCTGGTGTTGTGACAATCGTTGGAGTGTAAGGACCTTTGAGAATGCACTTTCGTAAGGCATCACCATTTGGTCTTGTATCAATCTATCGTAAGAACCGTGATCGCCATCGTGCATATCGTCCTATTGCAAGCATTGGTGGATGATCCCTTGAACCAGCTGCCATTATGTTGTTATGCATTTGACTGTCGGTTGTGGAAGTTACAATTGGAGTTGTCATGATGAATGATGTAAGAATTATGAAGTTAAAAATGATTGAAGGATCTTAAGTGTTATGAAGTGTTGTGATTGAATCTGTGATTAAGTGAAAGAAATTAATTTCCACGGGATTTTACAAGTCAAAGATTTAAACCGAGAAATTGAGTTCTTTCGTGGGATTTTACAAAATCGAGAGGAAACCGTGAAAACTTATCTGTTGTCGTTAAAATTTGTTGATTAATTGTCCTTGTAGTCCGAATTAAATTCCAAAGTCATCGTAATTAGTCCATGAAGTTTGTTTGTCTTGATGTTATGTTTTGTTTAAACGGTGATTAATATATTCCCAAATTCGGTCAAATACCACCTGATGCGCGGATTAAGGTTTCAAAACATGGGTTTTCAATGGACAAAACGCAGTCTTCTTTAGACAAAACGCAACGATGTCTTTGAGCAAAACGCAAGAATCTTAGGCAAACCTCAATGACCAAAACGCAACACTTGATCGTAACAAAACGCAGTGACTTTATGAGCAAAACGTAATGTGTCTTTGAAGCAAAACGCAGTGATTTTATGAGCAAAACACAATGTGTCTTTGAAGCAAAACGCAAGTACTTCTTCGAGGCAAAACGCAATGGGTCTTTGAATACCAAAACGCAACCTAAAAAAACAAAACGCAACAAGTACAAGTTGGACCACAAGTCGCTTTCAGGCCGTACTTTTCTTTTTCTTTATACAAAAAACGCAATGCTTTTCTAACCAAAATGCAACCAAGAACTACTTGATAATAACCAAAACGCAACCGAGAAAAGATCTTCAATCTTTTATCTAGGCCACGAAATAAGTTGTAGAAGCTCAATAGACGATGCAAGGACTTGTTCTAAGCACGAAAGTACCATACTTGAACAACATAAGCCACGAAATAAAATCAAACCATGGTATTTCTTGTGTTTCTAGTCGAATGTTTGTTGTATAGATCGTCTATTATGTTTGTTGTATAGATCGCCTGTGATATAGTATGAGATGTATTGTTCGCCTGATACAAACAAAGATGGTACAATGTCCTTTTTTGTTATCTTGTAATAGAAACCAACAAACATACCCTTGTTCTTATCTTCAAAACATGGACCACAAAACCCACCCAAAATAAGCTCTAAAAATAAGCACTTTTATACCAAGAGATAAGCCTAGAAAAATAAGATGAACAAATAAGCTAAAAGGACTTAAAAACGAGAAAAATAAGCTGTTTTACCACAAGAATAAGCTTGTTTACCCGATAACCACAAAAACCAAATAAGCCAACAAAAATACGAAGCTAAAAAGAGAAGCTAAACAATAAAAAAACCAAAGATACTTTTTCGAGTTTGATAAGCTTTAATAAGCTGTTAAACGAACTAAAAAAGCAAAAAAATGACCTATCTTTGTGACTTTGAAAAACTTGGGCGAATATTCCAACAACAATACTGTTACAACTAAGTTGTAAAGTTAAAGGAAATATGTGTAAATCTGATATTCCAACCACAACAAAAATGATTTAAGAAACGTTTTTAAGCCCATACGATTTTAAGCCTACTTAGATATGTTATAGAAAAAGTGTTCCTCTGAACAATCAAAGAAGCAAAGTAGAAAAAGAATAATCCGAATGAAAAGTAAGCCACAAATAAGCACTATCACAACTAAACCACTAAACCCACCCGAGGCGAGTGATACCAAATGTCAGAAACAATCACTTCACCATTGATACAAGAAATAAGATGAGAAGATAATAAAAGAATTTTAGAGAGAGAAACAAGAGAGAGAAAGTAGAGAGAAAAATAGATGGTTGATTTCACAAAAGAGTGTGTTACAAATGAGACCAACACCCTCTCCATCCTTGGAGAGGGGTATTTATAGTTAAACCATGAGGCTTTCATGCCTATGGTATTTCTATGGGCCAGGCTTAGGATTATTGGGGGGGGGGGGGGGGGGTGGGGGCTACCCCGATACACGAGACCGATTACTTACAATAAATAATCCGATTACCCGTTCTAGCCCTATTTCAACGTTACATATTAAATGACCGAGACTAATAATCTTAATGACGAACTTCCTTGTTCGACTCAATATTTGAGGCTAGCAGTTGCACATGGATTTGTTTAGTCTAACATTTGTAAAGAATCTAAATAAAAAGATGTATTGCCTAGTTGTCACTGATGACTTTAGTAGGTTTAGTTGGGTTTTCTTTTTGGCCTCTAAGAATGAGACTAGTGGAATCCTTAAAACTTTTATCACATGCATAGAAAACCAAATAAATCATAAGGTTAAAATTATCAAATGACAATGAAACTGAGTTTAAAAATAGTAAGATGAATGAGTTCTGTGAGATGAAAGGAATCAAGAGAGAATTTAGTGTTGCTAGGACTCCACAACAAAATGGAGTAGCTAAAAGAAAGAATAGAACACTAATAGAGGCAGTTAGGACTATGCTAGCAGATTCACTGTTACCTACTACATTTTGGGCTGAAGCAATTAATACTGCTTGTTATGTTCAAAATATAGTTTTAATAACAAAGCCTCATAACAAGATACCTTATGAACTTTTAATTGGTAGATCACCAAATCTAGACTTCATGAGACCTTTTGGGTGTCCTGATACTATCTTGAATACCTTAGATCATCTAGGCAAGTTTGAAGGGAAGGCTGATGAGGGGTTCTTAGTAGGATACTTTTTAAAAAGTAAGGCATTTAGGGTATTACACTAGAACCAGAAAGTTGAAGAGAAACTGCAATTAAATTTTCTAGAAAAATAAATCCTAATGTTGCCCAGGAAAGGTCCTTAAGGCTCTTTGATATTGATTCACTAACAAAATCTATGAATTATGAGCCAGTTACTGCAGGAAATCAAACTAATGATGATGTAGGTATAGAGACTAACGTTAATGCAGGGCAAGCTGGATAGGAGAAAGCACTTGATCATGAATACATTCTGCTACAATTCATGCCTTCTGATTCACCACTCTCTTCAAGTACTCAGAACTCAGAAGATAAGGATGCTGATGATGAACCAGGCAAAGGAGATGAAGGTCTTGATCAAGAAAGGACTGATAGCAGTACTCAAGATATTAATACTGTTGGGCCAAGTATTAATACTGCCAGTACAAATATTAATACTGGTAGTCTAAATATTAATACTGTTAGTTTTAATGATACAAGTATGCCATCTTTGGAAGAAACTGGCATATTTGATAAAGCATATGATGATGAAGATGTGGGTGCAGAGGCTGACCTCAACAACTTAGAAACAACCATGAATGTCAGTCCTATTCCCACAACCAGAATTCACAAGGATCATCCTAAAGACCAGATCATTAGAGACATAAATTCAGCTACTCAAACAAGGAGAATGATAAATTTTTCTAAAGAAAATGCTATGGTCAGCTACATTAGTAAGCAAGGAAGAACAAATCACAAAGATTATCAGAACTGCTTGTTTGCCTGTTTTCTCTCTCAAATAGAACCCAAAAAGGTAATCCAAGCTTTGACAGATCCAAGCTGGATAGAAGCAATGCAAGAGGAGCTTCTACAATTTAAACTTTAAAAGGTTTGGACTCTGGTGGATCTTCCTAAAGGCAAGAGGGCTATTGGAACTAAGTGGGTGTATATAAACAAGAAAGATGATAGAGGAATTGTAGTTAGAAACAAAGCAAGACTGGTGGCACAAGGTTATACCCAAGAATAAGGAATTGATTATGATGAGGTTTTTGCTCCTGTTGCTAGGATAGAAGCAATCAGGTTATTTTTGGCCTATGCATCATTTATGAGGTTTATTGTGTACTAGATGGATATGAAGAGTGCCTTTTTATATGGATCATTGATGTACCTAACAGCTTCTAAGCCTGACATAATGTTTTGCCATTGTTTGCTTGTGCAAGGTTCCAAGTTACTCCTAAAGTCTCACATCTTCATGCAGTGAAGATGATCTTTAGATACTTAAAAGGTCAACCTAAATTAGGCTTTTGGTATCCTATAGATTCACCATTTGACTTGGAAGCCTTTTCTAATAGTGATTATGTTAGAGCTAGCCTTGACAGGAAATCCACAACAGGAGGTTGTCAATTTCTGGGCAAAAGGTTGATTTCATGGCGATGTAAGAAGCAGACTATAATTGCCAACTCTACTACTGAAGCAGAGTATGTTGCTGCTGTTAATTTCTGTAGACAGGTGTTATGGATCTAAAATCAAATGCTTGATTATGGGTTTAATTTCATGAACACCAAGATTTACATTGATAATGAAAGCACCATTTGTATTGTGAAAAATCCAGTGTTTCATTCTAAAACCAAGCACATTGAGATAAGGTACCATTTCATCAGAGATTCTTATGAGAAGAAGTTGATTCAAGTAATCAAGATTCATACCGACCACAATGTTGCAGATCTTCTCACAAAGGCTTTTGATGTTAGCAGGTTTTAACTTTCTGATTGCTAGCATTGGATTACTTAATCTCTAAAGTATTATTTGAGGGGAGGTTAATTAGTTTGGATAACATTCTTATCTTTATTCATGGGTTATGCATAAATATGGATCCTCATGAATTCTTACATGTCTATCTAGTTGTTTCTAGTGTGCTTGTGATGAATAGAGGCATGTTGTTATGTAATTATTAAAGACAAGGTTAAAACTGTTAAGACAATTGTTAGTACTACTGAGTAAAAGTTTGTACTGGCAAGTATATGTATTAGGCAAAAAAGGTTAATACCGCCAAGCTAATATTAGTATTGTTGGGTTACCATTAATATTGTTTGGGGTATAACAGAATTTCCTTAATTAATTAATAGTCGTTGAGATATTTCCGCCAACAACTTTACTTATAGGGGTCTATAATTTGGATAATTCTTGATCTTTCTTTCCTTTATAAGCTTTCTTCAAGATAAAGATTCAACCTTATTCAGTCGGTCCAATCACAACCTTAAGCTCTCTTTATAATATCTCAATTAACCCTGTCAAACCCTCATACTCTCATCAACGAACTTTAACCCAGAACTCTTCTCATAATTCAAACACTAAATGGCGAATTTGGAATTCTGCGATAAACACAACATGGTTGCTTATGTAAAGAAACCAACTGGAAGTGAAGGATTCCAAGAGATAGTAGATTTTCTCAATAGAAGTCATATCAGGTATGCCCTTACTAAGAATCCTACTATCTATGTTTCTCTAATCGAAAAGTTCTGGCAGACTGCTACTGTCAGAACAGTTGATAATGGAGAACAAGAGATAACTGCCATAGTTGATGGCAAATATTTCACTATTACTGAAGCATCTGTTAGGAGACATCTCCAATTAGCAAATGCAGATGGTATTAGTGTTTTGCCATATACTGAAATTTTTGATCAACTCACACCAATGTGATATGTTTTAACTGATGATAAACTGACTTTTCAAAAAGGTAAATTTTCCCCTCAGTGGAGATTTTTAATCCATACCATCCTACAATGTCTTAGTCCTAAGAAAACTTCTTGGGAAAAATTTAATAGTAATATAGCAACTGCTCTTATTTGTTTGGCCACAAACAGAACCTTTAAATATATCTAAATTGATTTTTGAGGTAAGATGAAAAACATTGGATGGTACATATAAGTTTTTAATGTATCCAAGATTTATTCAAATCTTTTTGGACAAAAACAAAAGATTTCTTAAACCTCACAACAGAAAATATATTGCTCCTACTTTAACTCCAAAACTTTTTAGCAATATGAAAAGAGGTTTTTCTGGGGAACACACACCTTTGTTTCCAAGTATGCTGGCACTTCAAGCAGAAGAGGGTGAAGGTTCAGGAAATCCCTCTGAACCCCAACCACCACCTTCTACTGCTCAACCTACTAATGAGGAACCAATCCCTAATATTGAATCATCATCACCACAAAAGACTCAATCACCTAGGCAAGCCTTAAACAAGGACGATATCGAGTACGAAAGCTGAATATATAGCCTTCTCTGGCTATTGTGCTCAAGTCCTTTGAATGAGATTACAGATTACCGACTATGGCCTTGGATTCAATAAAATTCCAATGTACTGTGATAACAAAAGCGCTATTGCCTTATGATGCAACAATGTTCAACATTCTTGATCAAAACATATTGACATCAGATTCCACTTCATAAAAGAGCAAGTTAAGAACAGAGTAGTAGAGCTTTACTTTGTTAATACGGAGTATCAACTAGCGGACATCTTCACTAAAGCCCTTGGCAGAGAAAGAATTGAATTTCTTATCAACAAGCTGGGAATGCGAAGTTTTACGTCGTAGACCCTGAAACAATTGGCAGATGAAGCTGAAGAATAGTGGTGGTACCTATTCAAATATCCTGTATATAATATGTATATATATATATATATATATATATAGATATATATATATATAAATGACTAATATATATATTATATATAATATATATATATTATATATATTTAAAACCAGATATACCAATTTTTTTTCACACCCTTTTTGAAAATTCTTTATAATAACAAAATACAAAAATATAAAAATCTTTTTTAGTAACCAAATAAAAAAATTAAAATTAAAAAAATATAAAATGAGGTAATATTGGCTTTCTTCTAAAATCGATACATTTACGGTCTGTAGAATTGTCATTTAATAATGATATGGGTTGTAAATGAAGTTCGGCAGGAAGTTTCAAAAACATGCAAAATGCGCTTGCTATTTATTTTAGATTGCAACAGGTTATCATCTTAAAGGGCAAGTATTTCCAAAAGAAAACTTAACCTCTCAACGGGAATTTATTCTCGGGGCAATGGTCTACTTTATGACCATGAAAGGCTTGTGTTTACTTTGCAAACAAACCCGTGATTACCAATATAACAATAAGGGTTCGTGTCAGTTGTATTTATTTGTCAAAATAAGAGAAATCTTATTTTTATTGGTAAAAAGTTGTCTTCATAATGAATCAATGTTTTCAGTAATCACAAAAAGATTTTCAAAGACAATTCGACCACTCAAACAATGACAACATATCTTTAAATAGAAAACGAGTCATTATTTGAGGGAGAGAAAGTGTCATCAAACAATCTTTTAAATCGGTCTTTCAAAATAAGTCACAGAATAAACGGATAAAGTTTTTGATAATGACGGATAACAATTTAAAGGGGAGTTAATTTATATTAACTACAAGGGCTTTAGATGTCATTTGTTTCAAACTTTAGGGACTTATTTGCACTTTGAGACTTAGTGAATTCAGGCTTTAAACTACAGACGATCAATGATGTAGCAAATTTAACACACACGTATAGTATTAATCCCGTAAGAATTCTTTCCAAAATACTTCTCAAACAAGAGAAATATAAGGTAGAAATCTCACTGAAGAAAACACAATTTGTATATTTTTTATCCGGGAAGTACTTTTCCTCGGGTCGTGTCCCAACGAAATCGTGAATTGAGAATTTAGGAATAATTCGGATTCGAGTTTAGAATAGTAAAGGATTTTTGAACTTTGATTACACTACAAAATACAATAGCACAAACTAAAAACAATGGAATAACACGAAATTTAAATGTACAAAACGTAATAACGCGAGCTAAAACTGAAATTTAAAAACTAAAGCACGACTTTTAACAAATTTTATACCTAAAAATCACAAATTTAAAATGAAAATTTTAGGAAAAAGAATTGGAATTTTTTAACTATTTTTGAATTTTTTATGAATTTCTAAAGTTTAATGAATTAATCAAAAATAAACTTTTTCTAAAAATTATCACTAAAAATTTTCTTTTATTTTTCAAAAATACTAGATTTAAAAAGAAAATTTATGCAAAAAGAATTAAAAATTTTCAACTATTTTTCTATTTTTTATAATTTTTCTAAGAAAAAGTAATTCACTAAAATCTATTTAAATTTCTAGAAAATACAAATTTTACTGGAAAAATATGGAAAAATGATTTTTATAAACTATAAAGGTGAGATATTTATGCGATCAAATGCCTCAAAATTTTTATAACCTAATTGTATACTAATTTGATCAATTAAAATATAAACCCTAATTTCTTAAAACTAAATTCTAAAAATATTAAACTTTTTATTATTCTAAGAAAGACAGGGTAAGAAATGTAAAAAGGAAAACTACAGGGTAGGCGGGCGAACTTTGGAAAATTTACACTATAGGCTAAACAGGTAACCTTCAATTATGGCAAATGTACAAAACAGACCTCACGATTCTAGCTTATTTTGGCTTATTAAAAAATGAGAATTAGAAAAAACTTAAAACTGCAAACTTATTAACTAGCTTATTCTAAACAACTTTAATGAAAGCATTATCTACTTTTAACGACTAGATAAGCTAGAAAATAAGCTTTTAAAATTCTGTCACAGAAAGTTGTGTTTTTAGAGCTTTTTAGGTTTTTGGCTTATATTTTGCTTATTTCTTGATGAAAATTTGAAAACAAAAGAAGCTATTTAATGCCTGTGATGTGTACTAAAGTAATCTAGGAAGAAATAAGCTAAAGGTTAACAAGATTAATAAGAAAATTGAAATGAAAAGAGTACTAGTTGTTGCTGATGCATCTGGCTGCTGATGCAATTGACTCAAAAACTTACTTGTAGGCTAAATTCTAGAGTGCTAACTTTTTAAACCTACTAAGTTCTTGTATCTAAACCTGCCTTGGACAATGATGAATATTAAAAAGCTATGAATTGCTTAAAGCTTAAACTAATTTGCTATCTAAAGTGCCCTGGTGCAAATGAAGACTTTTTACATTCTAAACTTTGTAAAACTAAACTCTAACTTCTAAAACTTGTTTTAACCTTGATATTAAGAACTAATACATCTATGTAAAAAGATTTGACAGTATTTCTTTGACTTTAAGAGTCAAAGAAAGCTTAAACCAAACACTACCTTATTGAAACTGTCAAAGCTAATTTGAACTTTAAAACTTATTTAAAAACTAATTCAGCTAAAAACTTTTATCTACTTCTACTTAGATTGACCTACTTAAACTATTTTAGAACTAAAAGTACTAGCTTATTTGTAGGATATAAGCACTTACTCTACTAGCTTATACTAATTACAATGACAGAATTTAAGGAATTAAAGCTAAAAGTGCTTATAACTAAAAAACAGCTTAAAGCTAAATATCTATAAGCTAATCTACACTAAATGATCAGGATTGAACATGAATGAATTGAAATAAGCAAATGAATAAAGCTAAAATTAAACTGAATGAATATTAGATAGAACCTGAGATATTTGGAGTCTCAGCAATTCAAGCCCCTCCCATCATTGTAGAGTGAGTGGCTTATATACCTTGTACCTTAATGGCTCCTAGACCTCTAACTTAAGCTTTTAGCTCATAAGTGATATGAAGCTTATTTCTCCTTGTTGCTTGAAAATGAACTCAAAACACTTAGGTAATCATAACTTTTGATGTAAATGATGAGAATGAGAAAATGATTGACTTAAAACAGGATGTAAGCTAAATTTGAGCTTATGAAAAGTAATAAGCTCAAATGAGCTTATTAAGAGCTTATTTGAGAAAAAAATTGCTTAAATTGAAAACGATGAGCATGGAATCTTGAAAACTGAAATGATATTACTAAAATGATTGAGTACAAGCTTAAAGAAAAAACGTACAAGAGCTTAAAAGCTATAAAAACTTGAAGAAAAATTGCTTAGAATTGAAAGAAAATACAAACTGAAAAATTAAACTAAAAAACTACAACTCTATAACTGAGAACTACAGTCCCTTTTATAGAGGAGTGAGGAAGTGGAGTGAAGTTTTTGAAAAACTTACATGTAATTCTTGGCCTTTGATCATTTAAAATCAATTTGTATAAAGCGTTGGATTGAGGTTATGAAGTGTTGCACATGAAGTGATGACACGTGGGCTAGATGAGTGTGGTGATGGTTTATAAACATGGGATGAGTGCATTGGGAGGAGCGGGGGAGTGCATTTGTGGGAGCTGGGTTGTGGATAGTTTTGGCGGGAAAGTTGGTTGGGAGTTGGTTGGGAGCTTTGGCCGCGCTTGTCTGTTTGAATGTATAGGATATATGCAACTTTAGTCCCTGCCTTTCTTCCCGTCCAAAATGAAGTATAAAAACAAGTTTCAAATTGGCAAATTCGGCCCTTGCTCTTTCTTTCTTCTATTTTTCCTTTTATAATAAACTTTCTCACTTATGCAATTTTAGTCCTTTGAACTTTGAAACTTCAAAATAGCCTTTGAAACTTTGCACACTTGTCATAATTGGTCCTTGGCACTTCACTTGGCTTTTGACTTTCATTCCTGCTGTATCGGCTGATCCGGCTTTGATCTTTGGCTGTTTCTTTGCTCTTTTTCTTGTCTCTTTCGTTCCTTGTCGGTTTTTGACTGTTTTTGCTTCTTTTTGTCCTTTTTATCCTTTCCTGCACATTAGACACAAAAGCACACATTTTTCTATTCTTTTGGCATTTTCTGGCTTTTATTTGGCAAAATCCCGGGTATTTTCAATATACAATTTAGCATTTATCAAAATTTCCCTACTAAAGGATTGACGTGTCTCACGCATTGTTATCAAATGTAAACACAGACAACAAATTTGTAAACTAAACAAGTTCCAAATTGCCCTTGTTAAACACCTTTTATTGAATCACATTTTATATAACTCTAGCTTTTTCAACAATTTAATCGCATGGGAAACACAATAATGGAAATCATTGCACTTTGCAACTTTTAGGCTATTGAAATAGGCTACTACGATTAATTAGAGCACAAAAAGAGGAAAATCGTCATCCTTGACTTTTCAATAGACTAAAACAAGCTAATACACTAGCTCATTGTCAATATAAGGTCCAATGGTTAAGCTCTATACTTACAACTTGTGACTTTTCACTACAGGAATAAATTAATGATTAGATGTGTGTACTCTTTTACTCAACCATAGATCAATTTATCTTCATAGTTGAAATTCATCTAAGCTTTACAAATAAGCCTTGTGAGCTCAAATGTTATAACTTAGTATAAACCTCGACTCAAGCTATAAGAGATTTCGGAACAAACTTATAAATTTGACTTGAGAAAAATGAAATTTTTAACCATCTTTTTATTTTTCCATGTTTTTTTTTTTTTTTTTTTTTTTTTTTTTTTTTTTTTTACTATAATTATTTTTTCTTTTTGCAATAGGAATGTTGTTCTTAGTTCGAACCCCTTACTTTGGCCTTTTTTTTCTCCAATATGGATATCGCAACAATCAACCGGTGTTCTTAGTTCGAACACCACAATCGCTGCTAACGTTTGTAGGTTATAGCGACTACACATTTTCCTACAAAGACCTGATCCAAAGTCCCTTAGTTGCAATCATCACCTAGGCGCGCTCCATAGTGTGAATGCCTTAGGATCCTTGATTCCTAACATAGTTTTAATCCTTAGTGCGACCCCAGATCGAGTCTTTCTCTCAACCTGGATCGCAAACGATTAAAAAACTACATATAGCTTTAATTATTCTATTTTTGCGAATGACTTCATGGCACGGTAAAATAATGCTTTTGCATTAGAAATGCTTCTTTGGCATTCTTTTTTATAATTATCTTTTTGGATGAATGGAAAATTTTACTTTAGAAATAA
This sequence comes from Tanacetum coccineum, assembly GCA_026074375.1. Taxonomy (NCBI): domain Eukaryota; kingdom Viridiplantae; phylum Streptophyta; class Magnoliopsida; order Asterales; family Asteraceae; genus Tanacetum; species Tanacetum coccineum. The sequence continues at coordinate 11,990 of BQNB010031192.1, forward strand.
CTTATAAAATTTGAACCAAAATATCTTAATTAATATTAAATGAATTCTTTTTTCAAAATGTAAGCTTTTTCATATAAGACATTGGTTAACTTGCTAAATTAAAAAGAGCTCGTATGTTAAATGTGTATAAGAGTTTATGGGAAGTAAAAAGACTCAATTATCATATAAGCATTTAGGTTTTCCAAATATACAAACTTGCTTAAACAATTTCACTTTATCTTAACTATATAATTTTTGTTCTTCACATTTAAAAATCCAAAGCAACTAGGATTTGTGTAAGCTTGGCCCCACATAATGTAGGTTAATGAAATAGTAGGGCATTTTCACCGCGTAAGTCAAAATTAATTCCTATTTCTCCCAACGGACTATCAAAAAATGGTGTTTTTCCCCAAAACTAAGCTTCTTTTTGAGTTTTTATTGTATGCACAAATTAAAATTTTTCAATTTTCCAACAAAAAAGGTAATTCAAAAAGATTCAAACAAGTTGCGTGAAGTGTTGTCAATATAAAAGATTTCAATTCCCCAAACTAAAATTGAAACTTTGTCCTCAAAGTTAAAAAAAAGGGTCAAAAGGAATCTTTAACTAAAATTCTATGGTCATGACCAAATGATTAGATGTTAGTTATAAAGACAAAGGATATGAGATTTCCTTATTATGAAGAGAAGATTGGAGACCAATCGCTGGAAATTGTAGGAATTGCTTTGTCTTCCATAATATTTTGAACCAGGAAGCTTCCAAAAATTCGGAAATAACTAGACAAAAAATAAAAACAACCAACATGAGACGAAAAAGAACACAAGCTTCCTCTCTTTTTTTAAATTGAATAGCTCAAAAATTTCTCTAAACGGCTTAGTTTTTGTTAACCGAGTACAAGCCTTTATCCGCCTCCGAATTGATTTTGTCCTTGGGGGGGAAGCAACTGAAAATAAAGAAAGTAAAAGAAAAAGAAAAGAAGATTAAAATGATAAGCATGGGGTGCATCCTACGAAGCGCTTGGTTTATTATAGAGTCCCCTTCGCTTGACTTTTCTCCAAACTAGGTTAGTATGGAGGATAATAGCACATGGTGATGAATTTCTAAGAGGTGGAACCTCCCAACTAAAGATGAATGATATAGTAGCATTTTTGATTCCGGGTTCATAAAAAACTTTTAGAAAAAGATTTTCAAGAGAAAAAATGTGGGTGGGGGGAACACGGAAAAGCTTTGGTAACATGGAAAGTCCATTAAGGGTGGTGGAGTCGGGTAATAAAACATCAAGAATTACCCGGGTTAAAATTTTTATATTCACTCCCCGTGAGTAAGATAGGGTAAAACCTCGGGATAGGTGGACAAATAGGTAAAAATAATCGGGTAGTGAATGTAAGGAATCTTCCGCTTCATCTAAAACATCATTTTCACCTATACCCCGGGTAAGAAGTTCACTCGTGGTTAATTGCGTCAACGTATTAATTCAGCTCATCACGGGATAGTCATCAAAAGTAAATGAATCGTACCTCGGAAAGAATCATCGAGTCGTCAAGGGGTTAAAGTATCAATAGGAGTAGTATCAATACCCTGAATCACGGTCACTATCGATACCCCGTAATATCGAGTTATCCGAAAAACTAGTCACATCCGCCTCCTCTAAAGGCAAATCAAGATCCCAATCGGGGATAGTAGAGGAGGGCCACCCAAAAATTATAGGAAGAAATCGGAATAGGAGAGAGAGGACTAAGAATGTTAATTCTTTTCAATTAAAAGTTTAACTTTTAGACTAATTTCTCCCGAATAGAAATATCAACGATCTTAGAAATGTCGAGATCAATCTCTCCTCCGTCCTCCTCAATATCAACACAATCATAAAAATTGTCATCATAATCGTCATAGTCGTCGGTATCATCGTCATCGACACAAGCTTCAACGATTTCCGGTGAAATCGGAGCAAGATGAGCAAGTCTACTCGTGGACTTCTCGTAATAAGAATCATCGATGTCGAACAAATTACACTCCCCCAAACTAAAGTCATCGGACTCACTTGGGTTTTAAAACAAGGGTCTCTACAATAATAGCCTCCGTATTCAGGAATAGTGTTAATATGGGCCCGTCTACTAGTATGAGTGAATCCTTTGGGCTCTAGGTTTTGCGAACGGGAGTGTGAATCGTATTCGGATGAACCGCATAAAATCCCAAATCATCGTCATCATCGTCAATGATAATCTTCTGACTTCGAGCTCTAGCTTCAGACTTTCTAAGCTCTTCTGCTTCTTGTGTGATTTTCCGAATTTCAATGCTTAGACCATTGAATTTATCCTTAAGCTCATAAATCTTATCTTCACATTTTCTTCTATAATCAATATCGATCTTCTCCTTTTGATATTCTCTTCTTCCTAAATCATTCATCCATTCTTTCATCTCTTCTAAACACTGCTGCTTCTGAATCTCCAAATCTTGGATTCTCATTTCTTGAGAAGATTGACTTTCATTTAAAGCTTGATTAGCTTTTTGAATTCTCTCCTCAGCAAGCAGTTCCACAATTTTCTTCTCTTCTTGCTCTTTCTGGATTAGGTTAGAAGTTTCTTGCTTAAGTGGTTGAATTTCATTAAGGATTTGTAAATCCGTAAGAAGACTTTGCAACAATTCTTGCAAATACTCAGGTTGAGTTTGCTCTTCTTCCACAACTTGCTTAATCTTCAAAAATTTCTCCTCCGCAAGCAATAACTTGATGCTCTTTTTCATTTGAGGTTGTGATCATACTTCTTCAGTTGTTTTGCATAGTTTCTATAAGCATCCGTTAGGGGAGGGAATGTTGCTTTTCTATACTTACTACCGGAGGGTCTGATAAAACATCGGAAAATGCGGGGGTGAAATTGGTCAAATGACGGAAGAATGAGAATAAAAAATATATTGGTTCATCGGCTGACATGGTAAGTATCAGAGATCCCCCACAGTTTTCACAACATAGTTTTTGTTGTGGAAGAGTTTTGTGAATCACGTGGGAAACAATCAAAATTTTGATTATAGCTAGTCCCAGCCAGAAATGATACGGATCTTTTGGTGGAACAGTTGTAACCGAAATGAGCACCTTTCCACAGAATACCACAAAATGATTTTTGACAAAAAATCCATTTTAATGATAGTTCCCGCACTCATAACGATCTAAGTTATGATAGATTGTAGAGGATCTTGTGAAATATTTACACCGGGGGTCTTGATCAACAAGATTGGCTCTCGAGGGAGCATTTGACAAAGTTGTTTTGTCATTGGCTGACTCGGAAAAGTATCTTGAAAAATTTTGGAAAACTCATTTTCAAAACTATATTGCAAACATTTCTTTTCGAATTTTCGTCAAGTTTAAGAGTACATCCACTTGACACATTACGGAACTGCGACGGGGTTCACACACAACGCAACATTGCTGAGAATGAGTCGGGCACGGGAAGAAGGATATGGTAAAGAGATTTCCTATCAACAAAATTCTTGAGTGTACCAAACTCCTTCCTACATGTTGAACACTCTCTTGATTGAATACGGGTTTTGGAACAGATTTTGAAGCCATAAGTTTTTAATCAGTATCGTAGGATTATGAATATTGAGAAGTAACGTTTATGAGTTGTAGTTTGAAGTTTTGTGGATTGTGCCGTTTGTAGCTCTTATTCTGTATTTGAGATGGAGATGTTGAGTTTTGGGGATTATTATTTTTTTTTAGGTTTTTATTCGAATGTAAACAAAAATTATTTTTTTGGTTATGTTTTTACAAGCTTCAGATAAGTCTTAAGAGTACCGCACAAGTGAGCGGAATAAGCATAGCAGCCGCAATGACATGCTTAGAGAATAGCTATCTTTTCTCCTTAAACACTCACATTATAGTTTGTAACATTAAAGGTCCGTCGTACCTCGAGTACTTCTCGATTTGTTTTGTTGTTAATTGAATGGTTAAGATGGATAGTTAGTATCCAAAATGTTTATTTATATATAGATTTACTATAATATATATATATTATATATATATACTATATTTTTACTAATTCGATAGGAATCAAATTAATGAACTTTTTATATTTTTATACAATAATAGCAAAATAACTTCCAAAGGAAGGATCTTCGAAACTCTACTTCAACGAATATTCTTCAACAATCGTTCACGACTTCCCCGGCAACGGCGCCAAAATTTGATTCGTACAAATTTAATACACATATAGTATTAATCCCGTAAGAATTCTTTCCAAAATACTTCTCAAACAAGAGAAATATAAGGTAAAAATCTCACAAAAGAAAACACAATTCGTATATTTTTATCCGGGAAGTACTTTTCCTCGGGTCGTGTCCCAACGAAATCGTGAATTGAGAATTTAGGAATAATTCGGATTCGAGTTTAGAATAGTAAAGGATTTTTGAACTTTGATTACACTACAAAATATAATAGCACAAACTAAAAACAATGGAATTGCACGAAATTTAAATGTACAAAACGTAATAACCGCGAGCTCAAATCTGAAAAATTTAATACTAAGTCACGGACATTTAACAAATTTTATACCATAATATTAACAAATTTAAAATGAAAATTTTAGGATAAAAGAATTGGAATTTTTTAATATTTTTGAGTTTATTTATGAATTTCTAAAGTTTAATGTATTTAATCAAAAATAAAACTTTTTTCTAAAACATTATCACTAACTATTTTCTTTTATTTTTCAAAAATACTAGATTTAAAAAGAAAATTTATGCAAAAAGAATTAAAAATTTTCAACTATTTTTCTATTTTATATGATTTTTCTAAGAAAAAGTAATTCACTAAAATCTATTTAAATTTCTAGAAAATACAAATTTTACTGGAAAAACTTATGGAAAAATGATTTGTATAAACTATAAAGGTGCAGAGAACAGTTAATGGAAAACAAAAGCCCTAATTTTATAACTAATTGTATACTATTTGATCATATTAAAATATAAACCCCTAATTTTTAAAACTAAATTCTAAAAATTTTTATACTTTTTCATTTATTCTAGAAAGACAGGGTAAGAAAATGTAAAAAGGAATAAGACAGTGGTGGCAGGGGCGAAATTTAGGAAAAATTTACATATAGGACTAAACATGTAACCTTCCTATTTATGGCAAATGTACAAAACAGACCTACACGATTCAGCTTATTTTGGCATTATTAAAATGAGAATTAGAAAAACTTTAAAACTGCAAAATCTATTAACGAGCATATTCTAGAACAACTTTAATGTAAAAGCTTATCTACTTTTATCGTATAGATTGCTAGAAAATAAGCTTTAAATTCTGTCACATAAAGTTGTGTTTTAGAGCTTTTTAGGTTTTTGGACTTATATTTTGTCTTTTTTCTGATGAAAAATTTGAAAAAAATGATGCTATTAATGCCTGTGAGGGGTACTTAAGTAATCTAGAAGAAATAAGCTAATGGTTAACCAAGATTAATAAGAAAATTGAAATGAAAGAGTACTAGTTGTTGCTGATGCATTTGGCTGCTGATGCAATTGACTCAAAAACTTACTTGTAGGCTAAATTCTAGAGTGCTAACTTTTTAAACCTACTAAGTTCTTGTATCTAAACCTGCCTTGGACAATGATGAATATTAGAAAGCTATGAATTGCTTAAAGCTTAAACTAATTTGCTATCTAAAGTGCCCTAGGTGAAATGAAACTTTTTTATTCTAAAACTTTGTAAAATATAAACTATAACTTCTAAAAACTTGTTTTTAACCTTGATATTAATAACTAATACAATATATGTAAAAAGATTGACAGTATTTCTTTGACTTTAAGAGTCAAAGAAAGCTTAAACCAAACACTACCTTATTGAAACTGTCAAAGCTAATTTGAACTTTAAAACTTATTTAAAAACTAATTCAGCTAAAAACTTTTATCTACTTCTACTTAGATTGACCTACTTAAACTATTTTAGAACTAAAAGTACTAGCTTATTTGTAGGATATAAGCACTTACTCTACTTGCTTATTCATAATTACAATGTCAGAATTAAGGAATTAAAGCTAAAAAGTGCTTTTAACTTATAAAACTGCTTAAAGCTAATATATAAGCTAAATCTACTCTAAATGATCAGGATTGAACATGAATGAATGGAAATAAGCAAATGAATAAAGCTAAAATTAAACTGAATGAAACTTAAGAAATAGAACCTGAGAATTTTGGAGTCTCAGCACTTAAGCCACTCTTGTAGAGTGAGTGGCTTATATACTTGTACCTAAATGGCTCCCTAGCCTCTAAACCTTAAGCTTTTAAGCTCAATAAGCTGTATGAAGCTTATTTCTCCTTGTTGCTTGAAAATGAACTCAAAACACTTAGGTAATCATGACTTTTGATGTAAATGATGAGAATGAGCAAATGATTGACTTAAAACAGGATGTAAGCTAAATTTGAGCTTATGAAAAGTAATAGCTCAATGAGCTTATTAAGAGCTTATTTGAGAAAATGCTTAAAATTGAAACGAAGAGCAAGGAAACTTGAAAACTGAAAATGGTATACTAAAAGGATTGAGTACAAAGCTTAAGAAACAACAGTACAGAGCTTTAAAGCTATAAAAAAACTTGAACGCAAAATTTGCTTAGATTAAAAGAAAATACACAACTGAAAATTAAAATAAAAAAACAACAACTGAAAACTGAACCCTAACAGCTCTATTTATAGAGCATAGATGAAGAGGAGGGAAGAATTCTTGAAACTTCCATTTAATCACAGCCATTGATCCTTTAAAAAATCCATTTGTAGCCGTTGGATTGAGGTTATGAGGTGTTCGCACCAATGAAGTGATGACACGTGGGCTAGATGAGGTGGAGAAGGTTTATAAACAAGGATGGGAGCTGTAGAGGAGCGGGGGAGTGCATTTGTGGGAGATGGGTTGTGGATAGTTTTGGCGGGAAAGTTGGTTGGGAGTTGGTTGGGAAGCATTTGTCACGGAGCTTGTCTGTTTGAATGCCCCCCCCCCACTCCTATAGGATATATGCAACTTTAGTAAACTTGACCTCTCAACGGGAATTTATTCTCGGGCATGGTCTACTTCATGACCATGCAAAGGCTTGTGTTTACTTTGCAACACAACCCGTGCTTCCTATATACAAATTAATGTACGTGTCAGTGCATTTATTTGTCAAAATAAGAGAAATCTTATTTTTATTGGTAAAAAGTTGTCTTCATAATGAATCAGTGTTTTCAGTAATCACAAAAAGATTTTCAAAGACAATGCGACCACTCAAACAATGACAACAACTCTTTAAATAGAAAACGGGTCATTATTTGAGGGGGAGAATGTGTCATCAAATAATCTTTTAAAACGGTCTTTCAAAATAAGTCACGAAATAAACAGATAAAGGTTTGGATAATGACGAATAACATTTTTAAGGGGAGTTAATTTATATTAACTACAAGATCTTTAGATGTCGTTTGTTTAAAACTTTATGGACTTATTTGCAATTTGAGACTTAGTGAATTCAGGCTTTAAACTACATACGACCAATATTGCAAACACCTCATTGTTGTAAAAGACTTAGGAATGTTTGAAAATAATTACATAGTTTTAAAAGCCTTGAAGTTGATTCTCACAGGATAGATCTAAGCTTATTTATTCTTCAAACATGATCTCGTATATGTGTGCGTATAAGGTTTTGCTGATTCCGAGGTGTCGAAACCAGCAAGGGGGAAGGAGTAGATGTATACATGATAGAAAACATGGTCTTCTTTTGAGCTTGTCTTCATAGATAGCTTCTTTTGATTTTAGGCCTTCTTTGTTTCTTTTGGGTGCACTATTTCAATCACATGGGGGAAGAGACATCTCGTCATCATTTAGTATGCATCATTTGAGTTCCCAGGGGGAAGTGTTGGGAGAATAATTATTTAAAATGTGAGAAGAGTTCTTTCTGATTCAATTAATGTTTTACCCAATCAGTTAATCACTAAGCTTATTTTTAAAAGGAGTAGAAATATTTGATCAAAGATGTACATATAGGTATGATAAGTATGATGATTCCTTAGTTAGTCAATATCCGGCCGGAAGAAATGTGTACATTTGGGACTTAGTTGACTTAGGTGTTTTCATTTCGACTACTTAGAGGGAATAATTGTGACATCCGAGACTTAGTTGATTTTGGTGTTTTAATTTATATCATCACTATCGTGTAAGGAGAAATTCAGACATCTGGGACTTAATTGACTTTGGTGTTACGGTTTCAAATTAATTGTGTATTTTGTATATTTGGGCTTTTTACATCAAGACTGCTTGAGGCGGCTTGCAAGAAAGTTTTGAATCTACTCAAGAAAGGATTGCTGATTTAGAGGGAAGCTAAGACAACTTCTTAAAAGAGATTACAAGGAAGACCTACGACTGCTACAAAGAACCATATGATTCTATCATATGATGTTCTCATCATTCAGGTCAAACCTTGTACATATTAATCTTGTGAATATATAAATGTGTAGTGTAGACTTAAAAATTAGGCATATATAGTGTTTGAGTATGAATTTTTAAGAATTTCTTAGTAAATTCAAAAAAAATTCAAATTAACATACTCAAACACCATATAATACCCTCATAATTTGAGGGGGAGCATTAAAAATGTTCTTAATGTGGCTTGTTAATAATTGGACATTCTTTCCTCGAAAGCAGTTATATTTGAATCAATTGATATCCAAAATATCAAGAGATTTAATATTTTTGATAAGGGGAGAAAATGTGATTAAAATATATGGCTAATAATGTGATATTTAAGATCTTAAGTGTACGCTTTCCCTATATGTGCTAAACTCTTTTGATTAATCGATGCACATATAAAGGGGAGCAACTAGTTATGTGATTGGCTGAAATGTGGAAGTACCAAAGACCGACCATTTAATTGACTGTATTGGAGTTATAAGGTGGTTAAGTTCAAGTATTCATTCACATGATCCAGCCAGAACCGGAGGGATCTACCCAGGGATATTCCACTAGATAGTGTAGTAGTCCTTAGGTATGAAAAAAAGGAGTAAAAGTAAGAATAAGAGAAAAGTGCCGACTGAGATGGAGCTAGTACTGGAACAAACCCAACAAGGTACTAGTTATGAAGTCTCGATAAGCGCTGAAGGGGTTGGGCCTGCCGATATTCTAAAAGAGAGAGCGAGCGTATAGTTGTGAACGGGTGTCCCAATAATAAAGAAGCTCCTTTGTACTAACTTAGGCATGCTTATAGATACGCTGTTGTGCAGATATCAGTTGGCGGTCGAATGACTGCACTAGCAGGAAGATAGCTTGACATTGAAGACCGACATTATAGACGCCTAGTGATGCAATGCACAACCCTCTGTAACAAGTTTAGAACATTGGTACTTAGATCTCTTTAAGATTAGTTGTTTTCAATTTTTCATGGAGATTACACGCAATTCTATCAACTTTCCTCACTCTGAGTTCGTTGGTATTAGAAGGTGTGCAGTCTGCGCAGCTGTCACGCATCTCTCATAAAACCAAAGTGCACTATTGAGTCTTTAGAGCCCAAAGAGATTAATCCTTAATCTCATTATTGGACATTATCAAAGATTATGATTGCTTATTTCACACAATGTGAATAACGAGAAATTAATAAAGAGTCCTACGCTTATCCTTATGATTTTGCCAGACATCAGAGTGAACTTAGTATTCACAATGAACGATGGACATCTGCTTGAAGCCAACATCAAACAGCTATGTGGTGATTGTGGATTCTTATGAAAATCAAACTTGTGGACAACTGGAAAAGAAACGGTGGTTGCGATTCAACAAGATCAAACTTGTTCTTAGTATAGAATGACGATTGAGATGAAACTTTTGAAATTGATTAACACTTCTCGATGTGCACAAAATACCACTTTAGCAAGTGACACGTCGATTGATTTTCCAATCAATTTTTCTATTCAATCGGTAAGACAGTAACTCACTGGTTCACTCTTATCGTGCTGTCTGCTTTGAAATGTTCCGGTATGAGAACATGCTGAGTTTGATGAATCTAATACTTATGTGTTAGAAAGATTCTATACTTCACCTGGAAATCCTATCAAGGAGATTCTTCTTAAATTGAATCTACCTGATCACAGGTCGATCCTTACGGATTCAAAGGTTACTCCAACCAAACACGGGCGAATGACAAAGCCATATTTGTCCCCCGCTTTATTGCTAACTGTTTTTATGCAGGATACTTAAAGATGGAGGTGAGGGTACCTGATTCCAGCTGTATCAAAGATTCATAACCTCATGCTCATACCCGACCAACAAACATAAAGACATCATGAAAGCTCAAGTACATGTTTCAAGACTTCTGATACCGTACATCTTTCTTAAAGTGACGAAGTATTAAAGTCAAAGAATTTCAAAGAAGTTTTCATCACTCTAATACTGAACGTCTTTATCGAAGTGACGAAGTGTTTTAGTTAAATAATTTCAAGAAAGATGTCTTATTCAAGCTTTCAAGACCAAGAAATAACAACAGTATGAGCATGTCGGTCCAAAAGTCACAAGTTTACAAGATGGCAAAGTTTACAAGATGGAGAAAAGAGATTATGCTTGGTTGATGATCTCAAGGCGCTCAAGATCACATATTCACATACAAGTCAAGCTAAAGGAACAAGCTCAAGCCTAAAGTCAATGATCACTACGCCATATTCACAAGAAAAGAAAAAGAAAAAGAAGTATGCGAGCATAAGATTAAAGACTCAGCATAGTTATTGATAGGTTAAGATATTTGTAACTGGATAGTGGACCTCCTTAGGGGGCGATTGTTAGGATATGAAAATTAGGGAAAGTTCGGTATACTCCGGTTTCACCTTTACACCTTAGCCTACCGTGTAGATTAAAGCCTATTTGATCAAATGTTGTTAGTCGCTTTCGTGTAAAGTTTTGTAGTTCCTGTGTCAAAGTGAAAATTTCTCTATCTATGTAATGGTCGGGAAAATTGCACAATGCAATGGGAATGTTTGTAGCTCGTGTGTTTTTGCTACTTTCACAATTATGTATTATGTCCGAAAGAAGAAAAGTTCAAGAGAAAATTAGCCGGACAAATGATGATTATGAAGACGGTGAAATTACGCCGAGATTTATGATGTATTATTGAAAAAAAATATGAATGATGAAAAAGATAGTCGGTTCATAGAGCTTACACCGATGAAATTATTTGAAAGGATCGATTATTCGTTGATACGCACAAAAATCAACGATGTAAAGTATTGTAAAAAGTGGCCGATATCACCACTTATTTTGTAAAAGTATGTAAAGTTCGGGATGTAAGGGAAGTTGACCGTTATGGGAACGCCAACTTAGGTTGTCATTGTCATCTATGATCGAGACGTTTGTTTATAAGTTCGAGTCTTTGTCATGGAACGGTCGGGGAAAGTTACTAGCAACCGCACCTTATTTGTTGGCTTTAATCTATTTGTTTGTTTATTTTATTTAACAACAATTTTACTTCCCTTTCCTGATAACTAACCTTAGGATCTACTCGAATGAGGATGTGTACGAGCATGGATGTCTATTCCGTCGATACGGCCATGTATTCATGTCTCAGCTGCCTTGTTTGACGACGACCTCTGGTGAAAGTCAGAAGCTCCACACCCTATATCATTCTTCATCTTAATAAGAATGATTAAAAACCCGAGCCTTCTAATAAATACCCAATTTACCTTTTGACTTGTTACTCCTTAGCTTTAGAGGTGGAGATGTGTATCCTTGCCAAGCCTATGATACGAAGCTAATCACGACTGAGCAAATGAGCGTACCACTAAAATGATACACCCTAGATTAGTTGAGTGATCTGAGTGATTTCATTTCCATATTTCGTGAGGAGCTTGGTTTTGTACAGGTGATCTGAACATGAAAGAAATGCTTAACGGAAAAATCCTTAACCTCGGTTGGGATACATTTTCAAAATCTTTCTAAAGTCTACTTGAGGACAAGTAGGATTCAAGTGGGGGGATATTTGATATCATCAAATAACGTCATACTTTACTATCATTTATCCCACGTATTTTACCCACTTTTATATAATTATTGCAAGATATTGGTACTTAATTGCTTAAAGTTTATTATTGCAGTAATTATGGAGTCACTTGTGAAGAAGAAGCAAAAAGGCGCAATTCTAGAGCTTAAACGAAGACATTTGAAGAATACTATTTTCTGCACCTATACGCCGTATCCAGCAATGAAGATACGGCGTATCAGCGCCAGCTCAGCACAAGAAACGCGTAATGATCAATTCCCGATCCGGCGTATCCACTACAACCAATACGCCGTATGCACAGCTGTTCATCAGTCAAAGATACGCATTTAATATGATTGATGGTAATTATCTTAATTGATTTGATCTTATCGCGGACTCCAAGGAAATTAACCCCTATACGCCGTATCCACTTATCCCCATACGGCGTATCCAGGCGTATTTCAGACACTATAAATACAAGACTCAAAAACGAGTTTTAGTGTGCAATATCACATTCTCTGTATAGTATACAACTAAAGTCGAATTTCTCAAGCCAAGAAGAGCAGCCAAGGTCGAGCACTACTCCTAATTCCATAGAAGACATCGTGTAATTCTTACTTTCTTAATCATTCGATTTTTAATTGTTTGATCACGTTTGTAATAATGACAATGATTGTGGGCTAATACCCTCGGGTATTAGCCATGTTAATGAAGATTATAATGTTTGGTTTGTTTTAATCCGGCTTTGCTTAATTTATCGTTGTTGTTTAATTATGTTTATCGCCTTATACTTGTTTATGTGCTTGTACATGCGACCTATCATTCAACTGGGTCTAGGGAGACCTAACCAGTAACCTAGATGCCGGGATGGCTCTCCATGTTGTGTTCTATATGCCCGGACCAATAGGATCACAAATGACACCTTATCATTACTCTTTGATTATGAGCTTAGTTGACCGGCAGGTGACCCGATAATTGTTCAACCAGTATTGTTCATTTATTAATTGGTATTGATTTTGGTGGTGGACTACCGGTGTATAAAACAACATCAAGCAATAAGTGGGTAAAGTCCCGATGGGCTAGGGTATTAACAGGATCACCACTGCTTTAATTCCCTATGGTAGATTATAATTAAACTATAGGATGCTTTATGCGGATGCGTTAATCGTGACAGGATTGTTCGTGTCTAGGTCTTAGGAAGAAGTACCGCCTAAGTCTTAAGAATGATATGCCGCCTCGAGATAAGCAGCCATTGCACTAATTAATCAAACCAGCATTTAATCAGATTTAACATGGTTAATACAGTTTTCTATTATTTGGCTCGTTCCGCTCTTTTGTCTTGTGTTTATTTGCTTTAGTGTGTATTATGCTTAGAATTGATATTTGTCACCATAAACCTATGCCAGTCTCTCAGGCTGAAAACCCCCCTTTTACCTCTAGTAAATATGTATAGCATAGGTTTAACCAGTAATTAGACTAATCTAGATAGAATAAAATACTGATTGAATAATAGGTTAACTCTCACTCTTAGTGTTCGACACCTTACTTACCACGAAGCTACATCTTGACCGGGTACTTTGCCCGTTAAAGTGTTGTCTTTAGGTTAGTCGGCTAAATATAAATGTAAAATCTAATAATCATAAATAATACATATACAACGACACATCAAGGTTTTTGGCGCCGTTGACGGGGAGTGATTAGTTTAATCTTTATTCTTTTTAGTATTCTTTATATTGGGTTTTGTGGGGAACCTTGTCTCCCCAGAGAGCCATAAGTACAAAACTCAAATGCATACTGAAACTCAATATCATGGAGTATTAATGATTGGTGATCAATGCATTTTTACATGTGAATTCAATTCTGTGCAACTTTTAGTCTTTTTAGCATCCCATTATCTCCTTAACAAACTTTATAGTTTCAGTTATTAAGAAAATCAAAAGCTTTGCTATTATAAAGTCTCTTATTTTCGCACTTGTGAGTCATCTATATAAACTCCACTACCAATTGGATGTGCATGTTTTTTTACCTACGTAGTATCAAATTGTATGTTTTTTATTCATTGTATTGTATTGTATTGTTTGTCAATTCGTATACTTTGGGCAAACTAAGTGTGCGTGCATAGCATATATATAAAGATGTAGAATTGTAGATATGTAAATATTATTTGACATTGGTCCAACATGTATTTCTCGAGAAAAAGTTTAAAAAATCACTTAATTATTACTATTCCTTTCTTAAGGCTTATTTTCAAGTAGCCTGAATCATTATGCAATAAACACTTAGATACAACCCGTGTGCATCGCACGGGTTTGCATGTTCAACAATGCATCTAAACATTACACGGCCAATTCCCAAAGTATACGCAATCAGACTAACGCATCAACATTCTAACAAAATCATTATGCAAGCAACCACATGAGAAAAAAATTTGACACAAGCCGTGTGCATCGCACGGGTCTGCATGCCTCGTGTAAATAAATAAACATCTTCTGAGCATTTAAAAAACAGTTTTCATGATGATAAAAACTTTCCTAAAAATATTAGGATGTTTTAAATGTATTTACTATCTACCTTAAATAGAATGATACATGGAATATAATTTAATTAAGGGGCCAATTTCCTATTTACTCTCTTTTCACCATTAATTTCATATTTACCAAAAAATGCATCAAAAGTGTGGTAATCATGCATTCAAATGTGTATTGGGTTAATATTATGAAATTTATTGGTGAAAAGAGGGGGAGATATGAAATTAATCCTTTAATTAATTTACTAATTAAACTTGATCAAAACATTAACACATACCTAAACAAGGAGACTTGCTACCACATCAAACACCAAAAGGTTTATGTGTTGATTAAGATAGTGATTTACATAGTGACACACTGATGTAATGAAATCAAAAAAAATAATGTGAACAAACTTAAAACCAAGTCACTGTATTAACTACATATTATGATCAAAATTAAGATCATCTAGTAGCATGTCCACTTTGAAAGTGAAATTTATCAAACAAATATTAAAAGCGAAAGGTAATGAAATTAACTTGACAAAGAGATTGGTAAGATATACTGAGTAAAATTATCTTTTAACATTATCATAAACTATTTCTTATAAAGAAGTATCATCACAGATTCTTTCATAATACACTATTCACACATTAGAGATCAAGTAACAACCTTGCTTTCAATCCTGATGCATTGTAGTGGATTCAAGATCAAAACTACAAATTTAATACATAACAATACATATTAAAATTACTTTGCACAATAAAACCTCAAGAATGCTCACCACCACATGTACTTTGCACAATATAAACCCCGAAGACTAAACATCTTATCGAACCTTACAGAAACAAGAGGACACTAATAAATTAAGAGAATTTATCCTGTTTGTGATTTGTTAAACATCTATCCAGTCCAAGTGATCTGTTAACTGTACAAATATGTCTATCCAACATTGTTAAGCCATGCACTTCAAATGGAAAAACCTTACCTTGTTAGAAGATGCTTGTGAAAATCGTTGCACCTTGTATTCTTAATGCAAGATTCTTTGGTCGCAGGAGATACACCTTATTATATTACCAATACCACTTAAAGAGTGACAATCCAAAAGAAAACACCTTACGCACATACATAAGAAATTTTGAGATACACAATAAAAGAGAAAGGTACATACCTTTTGAGTTGGTTGAATTGATGAATTCATAAAAGTTTTAACCTAATACGTAAAAGAACTCAATTAAAATAAACAATCATAAATTATCCAAAATAGCAAAAAATATAAAAGATAGAACATGATAGATTACCTTGATCAATTGGAAATATAACACAAAATAATTTTCTTGAGTTAGCCATCATCATTTATTCATCGCGCACCTCAAGTTTTTTGAATGACATTTCGTTAGGGTTTTGTGAATGAATCGATATAAACTTTTAAGATATGCAGTTAGTTTTTTACATAACAAATGGGTTGGGTGACAACTGGGGTGAGGCCGATTATTATGAAGTGTGGAAATTAGAAGGGGGTTGAATGGTTTACACGTTTGTTTTACGTTTTAAAAGTTTACTTTCAAAAATGTTTAGATACAAGTTATATGTTTAACCAATTCACAATATGAACAAGCAATAACTATCCAAACTAAAACTAGATAACAACATATGTAAGAGATAAGAAAGAACAACCAAACCAAGACACCAAGATTTTATAGTGGTTCGGCTACGAAGCACCTCTTCGCCCTACTCTACTCCCCGAGTATCCAACTCGAGATTTCACTATGTCAACAAGCTCCCTTTAGGCGGAGAAAACCGTTTACACGTCGCTTACGTTATTTTCCGACACTAAGCTAAATGTCGAGTCCTAATCTTAGCTAGAACCAATCTACCACTTTACAAGATATACACACTCACAAGATCTACACTATCGGATCTACACAATATCCGAATCACACAAATACACAAGATAAATACAATAGAGGTTTGGTTACTTAGAGAAAGAGGAGTGATGAATAATTAATACTTGTTTCTGACGAAAACGAATGTTCTTCTCTTGCACTTGATGGGCGTGGCAGAGATGAGAAGAGAGAATTAGATACTTAAAACAAGATCTAAGTATGTTAGTGATCAAGAATTTTAGTGAGAGAAAAAAGTTTTAAAGAGAGAAAGAAGAGATTGAAAAAGTTTGTGCAAAGAGGAATCGTTTCGCATGGGTGGACCAGTATTTATAGACAGGAAAAGGCAACGGTAAATGGCGGCGGTCCCATATATATAAGGGGGCCGCCAGAAGTAGTTTTTTTAGACTCGCTCCCACTTTTTGTCTTTTTGGAGGAATGTTGTATCTGGCTATAGAAAAGCTCCGTTTTGGGAGAAAATTATAATTTCAAATTTTAAGTTTTTAATAAAACTTTTCTTTTAATTAGAAAATACTTTGTATAATTAATTTTGTGAAAATGTTTTATAAAAATGTAATGGATGAGAGAAAAATATTTCCTTGATTACTAATCATGCTTAAGATTTTGTTTGTTATAACTCACGTGATTACTAATCTTTAAAATGGATTTTTACGATTAATAATTTGTAAACGTTTAATTTTATCGTAAACGTTTTTACATTTTATTATTATCAAAACGTTGAGAGGTCGAAAAATATAAATAACGTTTTTAGACATTATTTGTATTAACATGAAGCTTCTTGCACAATATCGCAACTAAGGAATGACTTGATTGTATTAGTTATAGCTATGCAACTAAATTAAAAATAAGTTACAATTAAAGACAAATTTTCTACAATGCTTAGCTCTACTTTTCCTATATGATATTGATTACAACTGATTGTTGGACTTGCCATAAATAAATTATATTGCCGGCACATAATGTACTCAACTTATCCTATATAATGATTTCAAAAACAAATTCGATTTGTTTTAAGCAAGCACACGCACAAAGCCATTCATTGCTACAAGCCAGGATCCCCTAACATCAAATAACACATTAGAAGAATAGAACAATAGAACAAAAACAAAGAATATAACGCTTAACACTACTCGCCAAATGTAATGGGCTAAAGGATTACCTTTTTTTAAAGCAACTTATGTATAAACATATGCCTCTTAACACTACTCTCCAAATGTAATGGACTAAATACATAATGTACTCAAATACTTTTGAACATATTTAAATACATTGAAATGAGCAAAGAATTTACCTTTGCAGGTTATGTCTTCCATACGCAGCTCAAAGAAAATAACATTCTTAAATCAATAGTAACAAACACATTCATCATCTTAATAAACGGTTACTAATCGTCTTATCGAACCTACAGAAACAATGAGCACACTAATCAAATTAAGAGTATTTCATCATATTTGTGATCTGTTAAACATCTATCCAGTCCAAGTGATCTGTTAACTGTACAACAATGTTTATCCAACATTTAAGCAAATGAAATGGTTAGCCTCAATTTATTGAGTCGAACAAGGAAGCTCGGTCACTCTACGATGGAGCTTCGGTCTTTAATTAGTTAATGTTGTAATTGGTATTATCGGGAATCGAGGCTCGATAGTTAATCTATATTGTTTATCGTGTTTCGGGTTTAATCCCAGCTAAAACCCGAGCCCGGGTCATAGTTTAAATATCCCTGTGAGTACACTTTAATGTGACGGGTTTATACAGGTACTTTTCTCCTTGGATTAAGTTAGTTGTTGAAAATATCAAAATAATAGCTTTCTATTTTCTATTCTCTATCCTCTTCCTCTTTTCTCTCTCTAACAACTCACTTCATTTCTCTTTTCTTGTTCCGTATTTTGTGTTTGATTCTTTGAAGTGTAGTGTTACGGGTTTTCCTACAATTGGACCCGATTTTTACTACGATTATCAGATTGGTAACGGGTTTGCCACTCAAATCAACATATAGTAGGACTAGGACTTAGTGCAAAGCAGTATGCTATTGCGCAGTTATCAAAGCACGACCAACACAAAAGCACTCAAGAGAGGTTAAAAGAATCTTTAAATACCTAGGGTTCACATTAACATGGGACTCTGAGTACCAAAGGATTCATGGCTTTGAAACTAACAGACATTTTCTGACGTGTCATGCGTGATGCCTTGATACTCAGAAATGCATTCTTGGAGGGATAACGTTCCTGGTGACGTAAACTTGTAAGCTGGATGTATGAGAAAACAGAAAACTTGCACTGCAATGTCTTCAGCAGAGGCATGAGAGAGTATGTGGCGTTATCTCAAGTTGTGCTCAAGTATGTGGATGAGGACACAACTTCAACGATTATGCTTCAACTACAACAAAATACCGTTGTATTGCGACTCTTCAGTAGCCATAGCAATTCTATGCACCCCGTTACAAACATTCGCGAACAAAGCAATCCATAATCGGTATCAATCTTATAAAGGAAACAGATTGAAAAATGTATAACTTGAATTATTTTTTTGTCGTAAGAATACAATTAGCTGACATGTTTACGAAAGCCCTTCCTGAGGATCGGTTTAAGTATCTTGTCAGAAGGATTGGTATGAGATGTTTGACTCCAGCGGAATTGGAGGTTCTGACAAATGAGACTGCTTGATATCATCATCAAACATCACCATGTACATATTTTTGAGAAAAGCAAAATACAAAAATATAAAACTTCAAAAAGAAAATACAAAATCAGAAAATCAGAAAATTTCCAAAAAGATTCTTCTCGACATGTCTCTTGGAATCGATAACATTTACGTGCTTAGAAATGTCGATTAACATTGACACGGGTGTGTAAATGAAGTTCGAGCGAGAGTTGCAAATAGTTTCAAAACATGTCATTTCTAATTTTCTAAATGGCTTATGTGCAAATGTCAGTACATAACCCGGACTTCAAATAAAGGAAGGTTTATAACTTATCCTCACAACGAGAAAATTAACGTTTCTCGGTCTTGAGCTGTTCTTACAAGACATTCAATGTTTTTAGCTCAAGAAAAAGGATAGTGTACGTTTCAGTGCGCTTACCCTTACCGTTAGAAGAGAAGTCCTCTAACATATGGTTTTTCAAAACGTTGAACACGATTTTTCAAGAATTTCTCCATGACAATTCATAATCTTTCAAAATTGTGTGTTCAACACTCCATCCCTCACAATGTTTTCAAAAGACAACAATTTTTCAATTGGTCCTATTTTTGAGGGGGAGTTTTTCGAAAAACAAAGTTTTAATGTTCTTGGATACATCAACAACGACAACTCTTATGTATTCAAAACATTATCAAAATGTTCCAAACCATTCATGCTGATAATATTTTCTCCTACGGAATTTTCAAGACATATTTTAATCACAAGGTATTTCAAAAACTAAGTGTTTATTATTTAAAATAAGGGGAGAAAATGTAATTAAAATATGATCTATTTGACTCAATGTGCTGAACAGAAAGAAAATGTTTTATGGTTCGATCTTATACCCAACAACATCTTAATTTCACGACGATTCTGAAGTCATAAGGTGGTTAGGTTAGGAATCAATCCTATGATCCAACCAGAACCGGAGGATCTACCCAAGGATAATCCAAAGTTAGAAATAGCAGTCCTTAGGTATGATTGGAGATGAATGTATATGGGAATAATGCCGACTAAGATTGAGCTAACACTGGAACAATCACAACAAGGTGTTAGTAATGACGTCTTGGTAAGCATTGAAGGCGTTGAAGAATTAAAAAGAAATGTATGGATAAAGGGTCTAAAGAAAGAAGCCCTCCACACAACTTAAGGCAGAAACCGGGTCAATACATATGCTGTCAGAATCACAAGTTGATTGCTGACATTGAAAACGACATCATGGACCTAGTGATGCAATGCACAACCCTTCCCAGCCATTCGGGTTTCTCTTAACAGAAACTTGTCTCATTTGTCACGGAGATACACACGTTATCTATTGACATCTCACTCTGAGATTGTTGATATTGAATAGGTGGCAATATGCTCTAGCCTCCGAGTACTAAAACCAAAATGCACTAATCGAGTCTAGAGCCAAGAGATCAATAAAAATCTCGTTAGGACATATTCCATTTCAAACACTTGTTGAACATCATCAAGTTCACAAGCTGTTATCAAGAGTCCTACGCAATATCATTGTGATATTTGCCAGAACATCCGAGTGATACTAATGTATTCACAATGAAGATGGAAATCCTGCTTGAGCCAGCATCAAACAAGCTCTTGGTAGGTGACTTGCGAGATTCTATATGAATCAAACTTGTGACAACTGGATATCGATTTGGTCCAGTAAATGAATTGACGGTTGATGAATTTTGATAAAAACATGACACTCTCGATGTGTTACAAAAACTCTTTAACGAGTGACACGTCGATTGATTTTCAAATCAATTTTCTCGTTTATCACTAACGTAAACCTGCAGGTCAAACGGTGGTAACGGCAACCTCAATCCCATTCAAATGCTCAATCTACGAAGACATACTATCTAGAAAGCTCAAGATTTAAAGACAAAGACTTCCGCAAACTCTGAAATAAAGCTTTCAAGATAATGCAATAGTATGAGCATGTTGGTCAAAGACACAAGATCGCAAGATGGCTTAGCCGATCGCAAAGCATGAAGGAACAAGCTTACCGAAAGACATAAGACCAAGTACACTAAAGCTTAAACGACAAAAGCAATATCACTTTCTCATGTAGGAGTGTCATCAATGAACTCACTTCGGAGGAGATTGTTAGCCTCAATTTTATTGAGTCAATAAAGGAAGCTCGTTCCCGTGTTCAAGACCTCACTTCGGGGGAGATTGTTAGCTCTAAATTTGATTGAGTCGAAACAATGGAAGTTCGTGTCACTCTACGATGGAGCTTCCGGTCTTTAATTTGTTAATTTATATAGGATTATATCGGATTCGGGCTCTGATAGATTATCTAATATGTATTCTGTTTTCGGGTTTAAATCCCAAGCATAACACGAGCCCGGGTTCACTAGTTAAAATATCCCACGCGTAACATTAAATGGTAGGGGTATAATATGTTATTTTCTTTTTAGAAAATATCTAATTCTCATTATATCTTAAAAAAATATCTTTTTTTCTTTTTATCTTATCTCTTCTCTCTTCTTTCTCTTCTAAACAATATTCTCTTTTCTAGTTTCTTGATTGATTCATGTTATGAGTGTTAATCGGGATATAACAAGGTGAATCATTGGAAACTTTTAAATGGATTTTGATGTCTCTATTACCAGTTAGCCATGTACTCTGGAGTAGTCAGTCCTTTTGCCACCAGAAAGGTGCATGTCCATGGTCGATTGAAAACCATTTCAACTCTCAGTACATGAAACATTGGTGAGTTGAATACCATTTGTTTGTTTATAAACGATTACAGCCATAAATGATTTGATATGCCTTTACTCTAAGCCGTTTGCTCAGGGCTAGTCATACCTTGCACCTGAAAAGGTAAATTCTATGTGGATGATGCCATGTCAACTCTTTGTTACATAGAAACTTGGTGAGTGAATGTACCATCCACTTTTTTGGTAGAGTGTTCAACCATCTAAATGGATTTGCAATTTGTCTTTACCTTAGCCATAATCTCTTGGACTAGTTATGGTTTTCCACAATGCCTTTACCACAATCCATAACCTTGTGTCAAGGAAAAAAAAAAAAACCCCAACTCTTTACTGACCAGATATGGTGAGTTGATATCCATACAGTTTTTGGCAATTTGTTAGCCATTATCGGATTGAGTGTCTTTACAGAGCCGTTTGCTCTAGATAGCCAGGTCCTTATGTCTGTAGGACATGGTAGACTGATAACCATTTGTTGTGTGTTAGTGCTTAGCACCTCTAACAAGGTTGTTCTCCTCTCTTCATTCTAGATATCTAATAATCAACCTTTTTACTTCCTAATGCCAGCTTGCTTCTCCATCATTTTCAAAAGTTTGTAGCAATCCTCATCTGGTTTTCCTCCTTGAAGTTTCTTGTCCAACATTGCTTTGCACACTTCAGCAGACAAAGGATACTTTCTCTCTATTAGCATATATATATCCACAGACTCCAAGTTCAAACAGTGTACTCTGCAAGCTTCATAGTATCTCCAACAAATTAACCTTTGTTGACGAGCAAACTCAAAATTTGAGTATGTTACTAGGGCTCTTCAAGCATGTTCTTCAATATTCCCAAAGTACTTTTTCAAATTTATCCTTTGGTTTATTCATACCATGTTTTCTCATCACAATCCTGTATAACTATGTAAGATCATCTCTTGATATGTCAGTTAGCAAAGCTCCAAAGCTTATGTATACCTTATCAGATCCATTCTCCCTTACAATCTGGTATACACCTTTCCTTCATTGCTTAATGATCTTGTAACTTGCTATACTAGGTGACTTTATAGCTACAGGAACATGATTAATAGGAATTTTAATTCCTGAAGTAGAATCATCTTTTTCACTAGCTTCATCCGAATCCTCAGAATCATCCTTATCAAGATCGGTATGTAATCCTTTCCTTGCTATCTGTTTTCTCCTCTTTCCAGTCTTCTTGGTTGGCTTATCATCTTTGTTTTCTTCAACCTTCTCTTGTTGGTTGAGTACTTTCTTCATCAAACTTTCACTTCTTTGCAGTTTTAGTTTGGAACTCTTCACCAAATCTCTTCAAACTTTCCTTTGTTGCTTCAAGGTTCATAGGGACATAGGTATCCAATTGTTTAATCAATTTTTCAAATTCTGCTTTCACTTCTTCAAAATTCAACTTCTTCAACTGAGTCAACTTCTATGTCCCTTGATTCTTTAGAAAGTTTGACATATAATTCCTGAGCTGTGTTTGAGTCATGGGCTTATTCCTTTTTGCTCTAGCTCTTTCCTCTGCAAAGTGGTTTTCTTTATTTGATTTACCAGATCCACCATTCCTTATTTGCATGATCTTCTAAATAGAAAGATCCTTTCCAAGAACATTCTCACACCACAAAACACCCACAACAACCCCCCACCCCCCCCCCCCCCACCCCCCCCCCCCACCCCCCCCCCCCCCCCCCCCCACAACACCCACTTAAAACCCAACCAACACACAAAACCCTAACCACCCCAACCCAACTTATCCCCCCATTACCCGCTTTAAGCTTTGCGCTAATTTGTCCAATCTTCTTCAGTATAAGATTGAGCTTCAAACTGAACTTGAGCCTTCCTTTTCTTTTGTTCCTCTGTTATTCTTGCTCTTCCAGACCAACCTTTGAGCTAGAAGTGAATCCAAATGTACTTGTTTGGACACTTCTTCCTTTTCCAAAGCTTTTTCTAATGCATCTAACCTGATGGCTTCAGCAAGTCCTGCTTCTTCTTGAAGAATTTGTTTATTTGTCCTTTTAGAAGCTTGAGTCTCTTCTTCTTCTGTCATAGGAGCCTTTCCTTATCTTCTACCTCTGTCTGGAGAAGGTACTGAGATTCTTATGCTATCAGTAGTAACTGGATCACTGCCAGTATTAACATCCAAACTGCCAACATTAATTGATTCAATACCAGTACTAACTTTAATGCTGCCAGTATTAACTTCTTCAAAAGCAGACTTAACCTCTTCAAAATTCAAACCAGTACCAGCAGATTCTTTTGAAACCTTCCTTCTCTTGTATCTCTTTCCTTTATCAACTGACTTGATCTTTTTAACTTTTGTTAAGATTACAGCAGCTTCTAAAGTTGTAGGGCTTATGTCTTCAACCTGTTCCTCCCCTGAAGCATTGACAGTTTTTTAGGGAGTCTTTGAGGGAGTAACAAGCTCTTGTAACAAAGAAACCAGAGGATCTAAACTGAAAACTTTCCTCCTGAGCCTCTGTTTCTTCCTCTTCAGAATCAGACAAAAGCACCCTCTTGGTCTTTCTCTTCAAAGCAACCTCCAAAGTCTTGACTCTTTCCACCAAAGTAAGGATAGCCTTTGTTAGGAAAATAGATTGTAACAGACTTAATACTGGTAGTATAACAGTTAAGTCTGGTAGTAATAGTTAGTTCTGTTAGTATTGAGTTAATACTGGCAGTACTAAGTTAAGTCTGGCAGTACTAAGTTAGTACTGGTAGAGTATAGCAGTACTAGAGTTAGTACTGGTCATAGTTAGTTCTGTTTATAGTTAAGTCTGTTTATCAAACAGAATAGTAATAGTTATCTTAGTGTATCTTAGGAGATATCTTAGGTAAGGTTATGTATTATACTTGACGTTTGTAAAGCCATTAGGGTTTCCTTGGTGTATAAGAGGGGAACATAAGGCCAACAATGATATTTACTAAGTACGTTTTGTGATTAAAATTTCAATAGAAGCATAGAGCTTAATAGCATTTTAGTATTATGTTTCTTCTTTATTCATTGTGTTAGATTCGCATTTGCATTGATAATTCATAGTCTGTGTCTCTCTTATAGTATGATTTGGATTTATCAAAGTTATCTATCGTTTACAAAGGTTAGTCTGATCCTAAACCAAGGACCTACAAGTGGTATCAGAGCCTTTAGAGGGACTCTGAGAAAGAAGAATCCAATTGATACAAAACCAAACTACACTCTCTTACCTAAATGTTACAACCTGCCATGATGATTTCTCACAACATCTCAGTCGAGGTGAGAATCAAGCCATGAAGATGCATCAGACACTTGTTACTGCACATAAACCAACACAACAAGTGATTCCTCATACAAAATGCTATCTCAAATCTCAAACTCCCAATTCTGAAGAATGGGAGGAGTATGATATTAATGGGCATTGGATGATGGAGCCATTTACTTGAATTACATTGACAGGAGTATGGAAGGTATTACCAAAAGTGGTAATTCCAAGAAGAGAATTTCAATCGGAAAGGATGGGTGTTGTTCGATATTTCACAAGTTATGCTGCAGCGTTTCAAGCATGTTTGATTAGGGAAAGGAAGGCTAAGAATATTTTGTAATGGGCCTTCCTAAAGAAATATGGAAGATTTCATGGAATAGATGATGCAAAATGAGTTCTGGAAAGCCATCAGAAACTAGGTTTGGCTGTATGCAATTCAAAGAAATGCAGATGCTGTTTCAAACAACAGTTTGAAGCATTTAAAATATCCAATTCTGAAGGACTAGAAAAAGGATATGACAGGTTTCAACAGTTACTTTCTCAATTGGAAGCTCATGGTGCTGAAGTATCAACAGAAGATGCATATCATAAGTTTCTTAGATCTTTGCTTCAGCATGGTCAATCTGGCAATGAACATTGACGAAATAATCCAAAAGATTGATAATTATCTATTGATGATTTGTACAATATCTTAGAGTTTTGAGCTAGAAAATTAAGGTGCTTCAAAAACATATTCAAGTAGCTCATAATGTTGTCGTTAGTTTCACAAAAGCAATGTAGCACTAATAAGGTTAAGTCTGGTTTTTCTGGTGCATACAGTACATGCACTCCTTCTACTTCTTCAACCAATGCTCCTGAAAAAGAAGTCCTTGCTGGTTTTGCTGATGAAGTAATCTATTCCCTCTTTGCCAAACAAACAGAGGATTTAGACTTACTTCATGAAGATTTGGAACAAATTGATGATGTAGATATTGAAGAGATGGACATCAATTGGCAAATAGCAATGATTGCTATTCGAATGAAGAAGTTCTATAAGAAATACAGGAAGGAGAGTTCGCGTGGATGGAAAAATCGCCTGTTGGCTTTGACAAAAAGAAGCTTGAGTGCTTCAATTGTCACAACACTGGTCACTTTGCTAGGGAATGTACAGCAAAGGGGACACATGATGGGAAGAAGAAGAGAGATTCTCTTTATCAACATCAAGAAGCTGGGAAGCAAGAAAAGAATCAGATGGGTTTGGTACAATGGGATGATGGGATTGTCAATTGGGGAAGAACATACTGAAGCTGAGAAACAAATCATGTATTGTTGGCTATAAGCTCAAGCAATGAGGTATCTTTGTGTTCTAAAACTTGCATTGATTCATATATTAAGCTTATATTTATGTATGATGTACAATGAAATTAGTTAGGTGATCAGAAGCATAAATACTTTGCATATAGTCAAGCTGTTAAGAAACTAGAAAGCTCCACTTGTTACTTCTCATAAAACAGCAACTTTCTCTAAATGAAAGCTTGAATTTTAAGCTAATGAAATACATGAAAAAGATGAAAAGCTTAAAAGATATAGGAGAATAGGAATGGGAGCTGTCAAAGAAAAGGAACAATTGCAGAAAACAGTAGATTCATGGAAAGATTCTTCCAAGAATCTTTGGAGATTAATTAATTCTGGCATGAGTTCAAATGATAAACTTGGCTTAGGGTTTGAAATACAATCTAATGATGAGGTTCTAAGTTATGAGGAAGGAAATGAATTTTTTGTCTTTAAGTGTTCAAAGAGGATTCAACTTAGGAAAAACCTTCGTACAGTAGATTTACAAAGGGACCATGATTTTAAGGTGTCCCTCCTCCTTTAAGTGGGAAAATTATACTCCTACACCTCAAGAAGAAAATGAGATTCTTTGTATGTTTATGGTAGAGAAATGGGTCCTCAAAACTAAAAAATTGTGTGTCAGATGACAATTCCTCTGAGCATTCTACCTGTCAATCAAATGACAGTGAAGGATCTTGTGGAAATACCTCTGAGCACTCTTTTGAGACTGAATCAGAAAGTGTAAGTGAACCAAGTGAGATGTCTAAGTCAAGCATGGAAGTAACAAATGAAAAAGATGTGTCTGCTCCAAAATCAAGAAGATTGAACCTAGTTGTGTTCTCACACATCAAAAATCCTAGGCAACTACTCAAAGATAAAGTAAAACACTAAAGTTAATAGGAAAATTGGAATGATTTGTGGAAGAGAAACTAGGGGGGAAGTTATCCTCTCTTTTTATTTTACAGGAAGAAATGTTTTGTTTGTGGTAGTCTAAGTCATTTGATTAAAGATTGTGACTATTATGAAAAGAAAATGGCTAGGGAAGCTGAGGTTAAGAGGGTTGTTAATACTGGTAATAGGGTGGCAAAACCAGTATGGACAAATGCAAACAGGATTAATCATGCTAATCAATTTGTTCCTAGATCAGTACAACTTAATGCTGGTAGGCCAAAGTTTAATTCTGTTAGGCCTAATATTAATACTGGTAGGACAAATATTAATTCTGGTAGGCCTAAAGTTAATACTGTTAGTCCTAAAGTTAATACTGTTAGATCTAAACAGCCAGTAACTCACAAAACCTCAAACAGTTCAAGTCCCAAAAGACCACAGATGAATCAAATGAATCAAAGAAGGGATTTTTCAAATTCATTATTCATCTGTAAGAAGACCTTTGCAAACTCTACACAAAAACACAAATGGCTAATTATATTGCTGTAATGGGATGTTGGGGATCTGCTGTTAAGACCTAGGCAAGTTATTATTGGAGAACCTCTAGACCAAACTTCAATTATAGCAGTGGACCTACTTTATTAGAATCTGTGGAATGCAATTGGTCACAAGGCAGTCCGCAAGCCTGCAAAGGTCTCGGGTCCTTAGAGAAACTACTTTTCTCTTTTTCATGTGCAGGATCATCCAATGAAGGCTGGTAGGAATAGGCGATATTTGATAGTGATGCCTAGGGCACATGACAGTAACAAGGATCAACTGGAGGATTTTGAAGAATTTCAATGGGGGATCTGTTACCTTGGATGGCAGCAACGGATACATATCCGGTAATGTAGAATAAGAGTTGGGATTTGAATTTGATAGTGTGTCTTTTGTAAAGAATTAGGGCATTTTAACTTTCTAAATATCACAAATTTATGATAAGCAGCCAAGTGTTTTTTTACTGAAAACTGAATATGTTCTTGTTGGTCTTCTGGACTTTAAGATGCTGATGAAATCAGATTACTTGTAAAAGGTCCCTAGACTACCACAAAATGTACAGTTCTTGACATGAGTGACACCTCTCTCTGCAAAAGGTTTTGCTGTTTGATTGCAATTAGCCAAATCTGATGGAAAAATTCTAAATTGCGCATAGGAGGTTAGGTCATATCATTTTAAAAACCTAAACAAACTTGTGAGGGATACCTTGTTAGGGTCTACATTTCCTAGGTTTTCAAAAAATGACCACACTTGTGTTGATGCCATAAAGCAAACAACACAGGGCTCTTGCAAGCCAAGTTAGAAAGATTGTTCTCTGTGCCCACTGCTACACCTTGCATATGGTCTTTTTGGTCTTTCTTCTGTGAAAGCATTAACATGCAAGTTATTGCCTTGTAATCACTGATGTTTGTACTAGATTTTTGTTGGTTTTTTTTGGCTTCTAAGGATGGAATCTATGGCATTCTTCAGACCTTCATTAGGCTGATGAAAACCACTTAGGTAATAGGGTTAAAATCATTAGATCAGATTAATGGCACTGAATTCTAAGAATAGAGATATGCTTGTTTTTGTGGAAACAAGGGAATAAAACAAGATAAGTACTGCTAGAACTCCCACAAACAAAATGGAGTTGCTGAAGATTGATCAGAACCCTAATTGAGGCTGCTAGAACTATGCTAGCAGATTCTCTCTTACCAACCACTTTTTGGGCAGAAGCAGTTAGTACTGCTTGCTATATTTTTAATAGGGTAAGAGTGACAAAACCTCAAAACAAAACTCCATATGAGCTTTTGTTTGGCCATAAACCAATTATTAGCTACATAAGACCTTTTGGGTGTCATGTTACCATTCTAGATACTCTTAGTGTGCTTGGCAAGTTTGATGGAAAATCTGATAAGGGATTCTAGTGGTTACTCACTAAATAACATTTTTGTATTAACGTTTCTTCCTGCTATTCATTGTGTTAAGATTCCGCATTAACACTTGATAATTCATAGTCAGTGTCTCTCATATAGTTGATTTGGATTTATCCGAGTTATCTATCGTCTTACAAAGGCTAGTCAGATCCTAAACCTAGGACCTACAAGTGGTATCAGAGCCTATAGGGTTTATAATTTAGTAACCATAAGAGTAGAAGTAAATATGCATGTTAATTTTCTTGAGGATAAACCCAATGTCAAAGGAGTAGGATATAGATGGATGTTGATATGACTATCTTACTGATTCTATGTTTATATTCTGTGTTCTTTGGAGATCAAGCTAACCCACATGCAGGTGCTTCAGAAGTAAATACATGCTGGTTACTCCAACTCTATGCTTCTGAGGAAAAAGATGAGGATGTAGAGCTTATTGTTGTGCCTTCAGCTGTAAAGATTCCTGAAGACAAAAGATAAATCAACGGACATCTTATACAACTTCAATGAAAGAGGAGAACCTTGACAGAACCTCACAAAAGAGCAGAAGGATTTCTCTTCTGACTCTTAGGAAGACAATCCTAAGATTCAAGTTTTAAAGAGAATTAGTAGAAATTGCACTACAAATTTGGGTCAGTCATGAAACAACACTACCAGTATTTCTTCAGTTAATACTGGTAGTCAAACAGTTAATACTGGTAGGCTTGACCATGATGATTCATCTGTGCCAGAGCTTGAAATCTTCCACAATATGAGACCCAGAATTTTTGAGAGGCACTTTTGAGGTGGAGGGTGTGTAATGATTTCATCTGTCTTCCTACAGAAATTGAAGTCAGTCCTTACTATACACTTAGGAATTCATAGTATTCACCCAAAAAAAGTCAAATATGGTGATCATAAAGTCAGTGTGAAAAATAGGAGCAAGTGCAAGGAACAATATGGAAGGCTTCATAGCTTTTCTCTGTATATTCAAAAACAGAAAAGAAACAATCACAAAGATCAAACAGATTGTTTGTTTGCATGCTTTCTATTCAGGAGGAACCTAAGAGATGTTGAGCTCTTCAAGATGACAGTTGGGTTCAAGCCATGCAAGGAAGAACTGTTACAGTTCAAGTACATCAGTATGGGTTCTTGTAGATCTACATTAATGAAATGAAGGTGATATGCACCAAGTGGGTCTACAGAAATAAAAGAGATGAAAAGAGGTGTGGTTGTGTGGAATATAAAGCAAGATTGGTGGACCAAGAGGTACACAAGGGAAGAAGGTATTGGACTTTGATGAGGTTTTGCTCTGTGGCAAGAATAGAAGCTATTCAGATTGTTTTTGGCCTTTGCCTCATTTTTGGGGTTATAGTTTTACCTAAATGGATGTTAAAGTGCCTTTCTGTATAGGCACTATAGATGAAGAGGTTTATGTATCACAACCTCATGGTTTTGTTGATCCTGAATCATCAATAAGGTTACAAGGTGGTCAAAGCTTTGTTTGAACTTTGCACCAAGCCCTTAGAGCTTGTACTGCTACTTTATCAACATTCTAGAGAAGCATAGATACAAAGAGGGGCACAATTTGACAAGACTTTATTCATTAAAGAGGACAAAAAGGATATCATGCTGTTCAAAGTGTTGTGGATTGATATTCATTTTTGGGTCTACTAAAAAGTCTTGGTGTGATGAGTTTGAAGCCTTAATGAAAAGCAGATTTCAAATGAGTTCCATGGGTGAACTCACATTTTTCTTAGGTCTACAAGTCAAGCAGAACAAGGGTGGAATCTTCATATCTCAGGACAAGTATGTAGCTGAAATACTCAAGAAATTTGATCTTGTAAATGTGAAAGCTGCAATCACCCCCATGGAGACCAAGTTGCCTTTGACAAAGGATGAGGAAGCTTTTGCTGTAGATTGTTCACTTGTACAGATCTATTGATAGGTTCCTCATGTACTTAATTGCTTATAGGACCAGGTTATTATGTATTGCGTATGTGTTTGTTCACGATTTCAGGTAACTCCAAAGATTTCTCATCTCAATGCTGTCCAAGAGAATCTTCAGTTATCTAAGGGCAACCAAACTTGGGCTTATGGTATCCTGGGAAATACCTATGATGGAAGCATTCTCTGATAGTGACTATGGAGGGTCCAAC
The DNA here is from genome assembly GCA_026074375.1 of Tanacetum coccineum. Classification (NCBI taxonomy): domain Eukaryota; kingdom Viridiplantae; phylum Streptophyta; class Magnoliopsida; order Asterales; family Asteraceae; genus Tanacetum; species Tanacetum coccineum. The sequence continues at coordinate 43,253 of BQNB010031192.1, forward strand.
CTTGACAGGAAATCCACAACAGGTGGTTGTCAATTTCTTGGACAAAGACTTATCTCATGGCAATGTAAGAAACAGACAATTGTGGCCACTTCAACAACTGAAGCTGAATATGTAGCTGCTGCAAATTGCTGTGGACAAGTATTGTGGGTTCAAAATCAATTGCTGGACTATGGTTTCAATTTCATGAATACCAAAATCCACATTGATAATGAAAGCACAATCTGCATTGTGAAGAACCCAGTATATCATTCTAAGACAAAGCACATCGAGATTCGTCACCACTTCATAAGAGATTGTTATGAGAAGAAGCTCATAAGTGTGGAGAAAATTCACACAGACTTAAATGTAGCTGACTTGTTGACCAAACCATTTGATGGACCACGGTTTAATTACTTGGTGGTTAGCATTGGTATGATTAACAAATAGCTATTTTTAAGGGGAGGATTAGTTGTACAGTTTGTTTAATTCTGGTAGCTAAGTAGTTTTAATACTGTTAGTTAGTTCATCTTAATTCTGGTAGTTATGTCATATTAATACTGGTAGTTAAGTAGAGTTAATTCTGGTAGTTAATACTGGTAGTTTAGTAGAGTTAATTCGGGTAGTTAGTTTTTATTAATTCTGTCTATACAATTTCTTGCAGTATGTTTTTCTTTGTTTTAGACT